>JAPMOR010111961.1:233288-244184 GCA_026543865.1 Argiope aurantia
TATTTTCAGGAATAACTTCAAATACTGAAATTTAGCTAATTTTTAATTAATTAGAATTTTAAATAAACTCTCCGAAGTACACATTTTTATCTTACAAAATTATATATATATGTAAAATTTTGGTAGCTTAGGCTGGCTAAACAGTCTGCCCTGCAGGTATCAACACACATACACACTTTCTTGTTTATAATGAAATTAGATTAACGTTATATTATGTTTTGGAATTAAATTACTTATTGGTACCATAAAATTTATTTCAAATATTTCCAAAAAGCTCCCAATAAATTTATTACTCAGATTAAATTTCCCTTAACCGAATCCGACCCATTCAAGACACACGCACGTATTCTTCTTTATTTTTAGTGAAGATTAATTACGATCTAGTGCTTCATTCATCAAATACTGAGAATTTATGGCTTCAAAACTAACTATTTCGTTAGAAAATGATGGCTTTTACTGCAAAATTAAATAAACTGTCTTAGCTCGCGGACAGAACCTGATAAAACAGATGAGGTGTGATATTTTATGATAAATCCTTCACCGCCATAAGGTGAAACCTCCTTTTACTAATATCTGGCGTTCCATCAACCGCAGTACTCCATCACGGAGGTAATAGCGGCGGCAAAGGAGATAGCTAGCTGGCTGAATCTAAATCTGAGAGCACATCTCGTGGCTATAGATAGGGGAGGAAATGTGTGGTCATTCTATCTTTGGGGCTGATGCTTTCTCGCTTCCTTCTGCCAGATGGGAGGGCCATTCAACTGCTGGCACGGAGAAAAAGAACCCACCCGCTAGGAATCGTTGTTTGGGAAAGGGTGTCATTTAGCAAGGTGATGGCCAATCGGATTTTCTGCGGCTTCTTTCATTTTTCTCTTTGCACATTCAACAATGCTATTAATGTGGCAACAACTGATGCGTGCAGTTTCTTGAGATTCATAAATACGATGACAACTGGATTAATGTTCGAATTTTCTATTGTTTTTCAAGATGTTATATTTCTTCTATAATGAAATACAATCGATTTCTGGCAAAAATATTTATTTTTTTAAAAAGTATTTTGAATTTGTGAACAGTTTTTCTAGTGCTACAGTGGTTTTTCTAGTTTTTTTATTGTCTTTTTTTTAGTGGTTTCTTGTGGTAAATAAATACAAAGACCATTAGATTAGTTTGTATAGTTTTTCAAGATCACATATTTTTTCTATAATAAAACAATTTTTCGCAAAAATATCGAATATTTTTTATCCAATATTTTAAATTTATAAACAGTTTTTTTTTTTTTCAAAATTGTTTGAATTTAGTTTCAACGTTTATTCTTTAAAAAGTTAAGCTCATTTTTGAATTTACGTAATTTAATTCTATTTTACGTCTTTAAATGCTGTTTTCTCAAATCTGAAATGTTCGTAAAATTTTCTAATGTAAAACGTAGTAAATTAAAATATAATACATATTTTTTGTTTGAAATAAAAACTGGTATAATAATTTCTCAATATGTCCTGCAATTCTTAAATTACAGCAAAAGCAATTTTTCATTCAAAATTATTTAACATTTATTTTAATGCTGCATAATGCAAAAAAGTGAAAATCTTATGCTATTTATCAGTTGGATCAGATATTTAATGAATAGATAGAAATATAGCTTATTCTCTAATCCAGGAACTAAGTAATATATTTCTTAAGTATCTGCAAAATTATGGCGAAATCATTATATAAGCTTCTAATTCGAAAGTTTTATGCTTTATACTTCTTTTGAACAAAAAATAAATGCAAAGTTTATCAGGTTTTCAAAATATTTCTGAATTTTAAATTATATATTTTTAGTTTCATAGATGTATTTTACTGTTTATTTTTTTGCGAAAATTAAAAAATATATATATAAGTATGCCAAAACTCATTTTTAAAAGATTTTTCAAAAACTTCACTTCTGACATAATGGTATTCTAGTTCTTCAAAAATATTTGAGATGAGGTTCATCCATAAACTGTTAAAACGTCTCTACGCTAATTAAAAGCGGAAAAGCTTAAAAGACATTTACTTTTTCATACAATGTTGCGAAATGAATGTTCATGTGATAAAGACAAGTGAGGTCTTTGAAACAATGTTAGACAATAAAATAACTTTTTTTTGTTTTTCTTATAAAAACCTGCATCATTGAACAGTGGGCAGCAATCCCTCTAAGGTCAAAGTAAATCCGCAAGAAGGAGACTATGAAGTTCTTCTCAACTTCCGCGCGTTGTGAATGAATAAATAATGTTTTATGTTCATAATATAATGAAGAAAGCCAAGAAGGAACTTTATACTCCATCTTTTCAAAATATTGGATGGAAATTTTGATACGAATCTACAATTTTAATCACTAAACAAGATACCAAATTTCACCTATCTAGATCCTTGCATTTTTGAATTATTGTATTCATATACATTCGAATAAATAGAGAAACAGCTGGTTAACTATGGATATTTAGATCAATACGTAATACTCATCTGCATGTCTGATGTTAAAATCATGTATTGAATTTCACCTATCAAGATCCTTGCGTTTTTCAGTTATTTTGTCCACTTATGCAATGACTGGCAGGTAAACATCCTTCCAATACATTTTATCTTAATTTCGATAGAAAGCTGCGAATTTGGTGTTGGGGACGAATAACAAATTTCAACAGTCTAGCTCAATTCATTTTTAACTGACAGACAAACTATAATCCAAAAATGTGTTTCTCGGGCATAAGAAGACCTTTAACGAGGAGAATCAGCAAACTCTCAATTCCGAATTTTTTGATGATTCTCTCTTTGTATATATTTCGTAAGGAAAATAATTAAATGTCATCAGTCGCAACAATATGAAGAAAAACAAAATCTCACAACAATTTAAAAAAAATCTTCATAATTGTAAAAGGCGATGTTTATAAAGACTGCAAAGTATTTTAGTAATTTTTTTTCTCACAACTCTTTGAAATCTACATGTTGCGGCCAAAGCCCGAAATCGGCCTGTTCGCGTTTTGGCCAACGTTGCTGTAAACTTACCGTCCAATGTCCGATCTTTTCTTGATTTCGGGTTTTGGCAGGCGAATTCGGGCTTGGGATGATCGGTCAAAGTAGGAAGAAAGAAATCAAGAGCAGATTGTTTTACACACTGTTAAGAATGAAGTATTTAAAATTGAATTCTTCTGTGTACTGTTTTTTTCAATTCCTACTATTAGTTCACACTCTCCCTATACATATATATCTTATCCAAATTTTCAATCGTTAATAAAATACTTTTTATTCATCCACTCAAGTTCAAATACATTTTTTAAACTTGTAGTGGATGACACTTGATGTTAATACAGATTTTTTTTCAAATATTAATTAACTAAATAAATTTGTCCAATAATTTCTATTTGCTCGCCATGACGCCAAATGGTGGCCAAGCTCTGAGATTGCAAGGAAATTCGCTTTCTATTTTGCCACTTAATATTGTAATTCTGTCATAAGTATATACATATTTATATTAATTGTAATTATTTAATAAAAAGTAACTAAAATAAAAAAAAATGTTGATCTAAGTAGAAATTGATTTAAATTTTTATATATATATTACTTGTGTTATGTACAATTGTTTCAAAAGAAAGTTCTAATATAAGTGACACCTCTGATTTAAAAATAAGCTTCTAATATAAGTGATCTCGTGTTATTTTGTTTTCATATTAAAGCCATAATAGAAATTATTTAGTGAAAGTATATGCTGTAATAACGTGATAGCGTGAAGAAGATTAGATTTGCGCCTTTCAAAATGACGAATTATATCGCATTGCTTATGAATACAAAAGCAAATTGAGTGCTCAATTTCTCAACTACATTTTAGGGTTATCCTTAGTCTTTTCCTCTCCATAGACCTAATCCCAGATCACACTGTCTCCCGAAATATCACTTAAAAAAATATGAATTTTTTTTGCAAAGGCAAATAGCAAATATAAGGGCTAATTAAAGCAAATATTGAGAAAAAATAGTTTTGTTGTTAATATCATTTAAAGACATTTCTTTGTTGGCGCCATCTGTCGAATTTCACATGCAACATGTCCTTATTTATATTTTATACATAAATGTCTTTATATTTATTTACCATTATCACATCGGGCTTTGGCCAAGGATATGAAATCGCGAAATGGTCAACCAAAGTAGAAAATACAATATTAATTGCAAATACTTCGGACTTAGGCCAAACCACTTGGTCAGTTCCCGAATTGGCTGACCTTCGGGCTTTGGCCGTAACATATATATAAATTAAGAAAAATCGCTTTTAAACAATGATTATTATCTTACATAGTATGACAGTTACTTCAGATTAAAATCTATAAAACAAACTTGAAAGAGACAATTTGAGATCACCATTTTGCGTTGCCTTTGTGTTCTACACATTGATGGAAAAAAGTTAATAGAACAGGAATCGTTATTAATCTTAAAATTCCATGATTTTTATAAAAAGAAGAAATATATTTAAAACAGATTTTATTTCATTCTGAAATAAGCAAATGTCGGTAAAAGAACAAAGTCAGTTTTAACCGCCTGTTCTTAACTAGGAAATAGTTATATGAAAAAGGATCCAGTATATGAAACTTCAAAACTTTCAAATCAAGTCTAGTCTTCAAATCGAGTATTCTTTAATTTTGGATAAAGCAAAGAGAACTCGATGTATTTAATTTGATAAAGTTTTGAGAAGAGATGACGCAGTCGGCATATTGATCAGTTAGATAAGTTCGTACTTAAATGGAACCATTATCTTTTATACTTATATTTTACTTGAGAGCATTCATTTAAACTCATTGCTCATATTTTTACTATAATTCTAATTATATAGATAAAAAAGAACCCTAATTAACCCTAAAATTAACCTAATTAATTAACAATTAACCCTAAAACATACGTCGATTTGTTATATCTCCAACATTTTAAACTTCGATCCAACTTGTTATGTCTTGCTAGAGACACCTTTTTCGTTTTCCAGCTGTGGTTGCCATAAAAACCAACGCATGCGCAGTTTTTCTAGAACATATCTTTGTGTTCGTGTAAGTTTTCGTGTTCGTCAATAAATGTCATTTTGTCTTTAATGAAATGATTGATTCTTGAGAGTAAGAAAATTGATTTTAGATGTCAGATCATATATAATTAAAATCACTGAACCACATAATAAATTAAGAATGGAGCGATTGTTTTTAGAATTATTTGTTGAAAGCTCTAGTGCTATAGACATCAACAAAACTGAAAAAAAAAATTATTTTTATATTTCAGTTTATTTGTCTGTAAACACTATTAGCCATAAATCTAAGCAATGCATACTTTTTACAAACATGTCGATTTCTACCATATTTTTGGCGAAAGGCGTAAAATTAACATTTATTTGTCTGTCAACCCATACGTCTGTGAATATGATATATGTTTCAAAGTAATATGGATAACTCAAAATTCTAATGATCTATTTAGGTGAAATTTATCAACGAAATTACAATATGTGTATTAACTTTTTAAACAAAATCTGGGCTGACTGTATCTTTGTTTCTATAGGGACTAAATTAGGAAAATAAGAAACATATACAGGTAAGTAAATAAAATTTGGCTACATATACTTGATACCAAAATTGCAGATATGCTCCAAATTTTGTAGATCAGAGAGATGCCCTAATTTTTTCGTCAGTTTCTACCTCCATTCCACAAAGCTAAAAGAAAAACGCCATTTTGGGGGAGCACATGAAAAAAAAAACTTAAAATTTCCATAGTGTTAAGTAATTTATCTTTTTCGAAGTACCTTAGTCATTTTGAGCACTTAGATAATATTTAATTTTGGATCTAATTTAGAACTTCGAAGATGATATTTAATTATGGATATAATATTTTATATTATGATCAGTTTTATTTTTCGCACACTAAACCTAAATGTGATTTAAAATTATACGTTTGAAAATTTTAATTCAAAATAACTAATGATAAAATAATAATGCAATCCGTAATAATTTAAATTAGATGTAAATTTTAGTTAACTCTTCTACTATTTAATCTATTTAATAATTTTTTTTCATAAATGATGTTTGTTAGCTGAAAGGAAACTAGTTAAAAATATTATACGTCTGTAGATTTCAATTTAAACGAAGCTACAAGCTCAAATTTTTTTTAATTAATTTATCTATCATTTTAATACATGTTATCAGTTTTATTTTACATGAATATTCGTTTATTGACTTAAATGAAGCTGGTTTAATATTACATGCTCATGAGTAGATAATTTTATATTGCCTATTATTTTAATCTATATATTCTATTTTATTCTTCATAAATACTAACTTTTTTTCAACTAAAATGAAACTGTTTTTGCACTGAATGTCAATAGATTTCAATAAAAAAAACACTGATGGCAACAGATGAGCAACAAGTAATATTTTAAACAAATCGTAAATTTTATATCAACTACGAATTGTAAATTTTATATCAACTATGTTGTTCGTAACTGAAAATGGGCTTACAAAATATAGCTAGATTACAATACAAAAAAATGAGCCTTTTTTTTTCTCCTTACAAGTATTTTTTTACAAGTTCAAATTTTTAGAAGGAGAGTGCAACGGGTTATTTTCGAAAGTAACAATTCCGTACTTTGAATAAACCCCACCATAACATATACTCTTTGAAAATATATTTCCAGCTAAAAGTCCAGCTAAAAATAAACACGCGCGTCCAAATGCTACAAGATCAATCTGCTGACATATTCTCGGACAAATTGTTAGATATCGGTAATGGAAAAGTTGCTGCCTATGAAAATACTAGATGCACAATATTGCCCACTAATTTCTGCACTATTGTTGATTCGCAAAATTCTCTCATTGACCGCATATTTCCGGAGTACGCACATAATACATAAACCATGCGTGGCTGGCAGAAAGAGAAATTTTGGCAGCAAAAAATGTGGGCGTCGACGATTTAAACTTCAAGATACAGCAGTGGTTGCCAGGCGACATGGTATCATACAAATTGATTGCGATGCTAACGAAACTGTAAATTATCCAACTGGATTTGCCAGGCATGTCATCACACATTCTACGACTGAAAGTTGGATCTCCGGTTATTTTACTTCGGAATTTGAACCCACCATGGCTGTGCGAGGACGCGCGATTAGTCATTAAAAAATGATGAAAAACGTTATCGAAGCCACCATTTTGAATGGTAAATTCAAAATGGTGGCCGAAAATGTTTTGCTGCCACGAGTTCCAATGATACTCACAGACGTGGCAATCGAATTCAAATGCGTTCCATTTCCTATTAGATTCGCATTCGCAGTGACAATCAATAAGTCGCAAGGCCAAACGATATCTGTTTGCAGCTTAGATTTGGGCATAGCATGTTTTTCACACTAACAATTATACGTGGCATGTTCTCGCGTGGACAAACTATCGAGCTTATTTGTGTTGGCTAAAGACGGACTGAGAAAAAATATCGTACACTCAATTGCTCTTAGAAATGAATATTGATTTTCTTTATTTCATTTTTATACTTTAGGACAAAAAATATATTACTTTTTTCACTTTACGTTTAACTTTTAAGAGATCAAACAATGTATATGTTCGTTATGTTAATGAAATACATTGTATTGAGAAAATGAATGGTTGGCTTTTTTTTTTTAAATCGGCGATCATCATCTACAGTGCTCCATTCCTCTTTCTGTTATAGATCCCATCCCCACACACTTACAAGGCATTCGCTAACAACCAAAATATTCAACAGAAATAATTTATAAGGCAATATCGAGAAAGTATAGTAAATGTCAAAAAATTCCAACTTGAAGTTTTGTACGAATCTCCACGTTTTAAACCTCTCTGAATTCGAAAAATTGGAAACGGCCCATCTGTCTGTTATGCATGTAGCAAAGATAACTTAGAAACGCTTTAAGCTAGACAAATAAAGCGAATTTGTAAATTTCTGTCAAATTCTGAATAAAATAAATTCATAGGAAATCTGTCTGTCCAGTTGTTCGAATATAAGTTATTACAAAACGAAGAAAGAGAGATAGATAAGATTCGATACACAGATTTGACCCTTTTAGTATAAAACCTGTCAAATTTTGAAACGAACTCAACAACAGGTTGACTGTTGGTCGGTTTGTACTTTCAGAAACATATTAATGTGATAATATCAAAATGCATAATGCAAATAATCTCGTGATAATCTAAAAATTCAAATGTGATAATATATCAAATTTGGTATGGGATTTTGTGACTATAAGTGTAGTTTTGCGTCAAATCGTTATTTCAATCAATTGAGAAAATCTCATTTAAAACATAAATTCGATTTTCGTAAACTATTAAGAGCATGCCAGAAATAAATTGTCAAAAAACTCACCAATGGTCGCAATATAGATTTAATAGAAATGCTAAATTCTAAATAAAATCCATATTTTGTAACTATTGTACACCAATGCCATGCAAGGTGTTCTCTGATATGAAAAGTTTATTAGAGAGTACACGGGAATGTTTTGGGTAGACAACTCCGGTTGATTCTGCAATTGTAACGAACGCACTTGTGCACTTGCACAAGCAACATGGACAAAAAATTCCAATGTGTCAATCTCCATTCAGTAGCTCCACTACCAAATAATGAATAGCACTTTTAAACTGTTTGAGTATGTGCTAAAAATACTCAATGTTTAGCTAATCCACATGTATCTGTGTATGTAGCTTAAAAAAATTAGTGTTTGTTTGTCTTTTAATACAAATTTACAGTTTTTGTTCTTTGCTCATGAAATTTGAACACGTGCTTTTTTAAGCAAGATTAAAAGTCATTGTAGCTTTTCGGAATTCTAATGGTTAGTGAAAATAAAAGTTTAAGTTAATGTAGAAATTAAGGAAAGTTATGTTTCTCCTTACGTTTCATCTTTCAAAAATATCATCTCATAAAAAATTTTTAAATTGTTTTAGAACTCGAACATTTACTTTTTTAATAATAATTTCATTTTCATACAATTTTTATTCTAATTTTAACAAACATTTTCAATTTAATTTGTTTTATAATCGATAAAGATTCTTTTAATTCTGTGAGGAAATTCAAATTAATTTCACAGTTTCTTCAAGTTAGTCAATCGCATACATCTGACAATGCCAAAATTAAATTAAAAAAAAATTTTTTTGAGCATTAACGCTCCAGTAATATTTCCACTTCCGTTTTTATATCATAGTATATAACACTTTTTAATTTGCTAGCTCAGTAATTTGCAATAGACTGATTCTATTGTGTATATATATTTTTACTTCCTTTTTTATATCATAATATCTATCAATCTTTAATTTGTGCGCTCAGTAATTTGCAATAGACTGATTCTATTGTGTATATATATATTTTCACTTCCTTTTTTATGTGCGCTCACTAATTTGCAATAGACTGATTCTATTATTTATATATATTTTCACTTCCTTTTTTTATATTATAATATATAACACTCTTTAATTTGTGCGCTCAATAATTTGCAATAGACTGATTCTATTGGGTATATATATTTTCATTTCCGATTTTATATCATAGTATATAACACCCTTTAATTTGCGCGCTCAGTAATTTGAAATAGACGGATTCTATTGCAAATTACTCAGTATATATATTTTCATTAAAGAGTGTTATTGTATATATATTTTCACTCCCTCTTTTATAACATAGTATATAACACTTTTTAAATCTCAGTCAGTAATTTGTCTTTTAATTAATAACACTCAATAATTTGTCTATTCTATTTGTCTCGGATTCTATTGAGTATATATTTTTCAGACTTTTCATATGATAAGAAATATACATAAAAGTTGATACGACTGAAATAAATAACTTCCATAGGTTTAAAGCCATGTTCAGCAATACAACCAGGAAAGGAATCGCCAGAGATAGTTAGTAATATCATAAAATGAAAAGAAAAAGAAATATTAGATTTTGGACAGAATTATTCTGTTTTTCATTAAATAAAATGTATTTAAGTTAACCCTAATTAATTTTATTGCAATTTAAGTAGTTAAATTTATTCTTAAAGGAGAAAAAAAATCCTTTAATTTTAAGTAGCTATTATAGCCCCTAACTAAAAACAAAAGCAATATACTCACTTTTTTTAATTTCATATTTAAAATATTTGCTATAGCATTTTACGCGTCTACATAAGAAAAAACAAATAAAATCCGCAAAAGAAATACCGATAAATCCGTCCCATAATTCCCTCGAGGCTTCCCGTGCCTCAACTCACTCTTCTTTAGAACGCACTAAAACAAGCTTCTATTTTCATCGGAATGGATATTTGCTTTAAACTCAGAGAATGAAAAAAAAAAGTTTCCGATGAAATGCTTTTTAACAGAATGATAAAAAAAATTCCTTAAAATAAAACACATAGTTAAATAAATGATGGAAATTGAAAACTAAATAACAATAGAAATCCATTACTGTTGCTTCATAAAAAAAAAAAAAAAAGAGCAATGTTTAGAAGAAAAAAAAAACTTTTACAATATACTAGGGAAACAAAAAACAAAAAACTCTGAACCATGGGAATGTAGTTATAAAGGAGTAAAAAAAGAAGAAAGATTGGGGAAAAAACGTTAAGCAATGCATTTTAAGAAAACACTTTCAATCTCCATTAGGTACTTTTCAACCAACCATGAAATCCACATGCCCCTGATATGATTCTTTGAAAATGTATTTATTATACATTTTAGTTCCTAGAGTTTTCAAGCGTATCTTTTCCTGAGTTTTATTCTTTTTTATTTCCTCACAGATGAAAAAGATTAAATTTTTTCTTACACAAACAGTACTATAAATAAAACCGAAGCTTAAAATAAAATTCTAATGCAAGAGACTTCTTTCATTTCTGTAATGAAGACTATATAGTAAGTTCTAATCAAATATTTTTGAAAA
>JAPMOR010111961.1:244194-260769 GCA_026543865.1 Argiope aurantia
TTTTAACTAGATAAAAGAATGTGGAGACAAATGCATTTAAATTTTTTTCTGACAGGTCAAAGTTTATTAAACTGTTTTCGACGAGTACAGCTGATTCGTTAAACATATTCATACAAGAATTTAAGCAATACTTTTTTTAATATAATCCTCAAACGTAAGTATAAACTAGCCGCCTCTGCCAACTAACAGTTCGCACATCATATTAATAATATTAATTTAGTCATATCACCCAGTATTAATGAAAGATATCTTATCGCACCAAATAAAAGTAATATTTAAAACTAGTTGCCTTTTGTAACCAGTTGTTCACCGAAAATATTGGTTCGATTTAATTTCAGTTAAATCGTTTAAATATAAATACACGTCAATGATATTATCAAATTGTCAGATTTTAAAGTTTGGCTTTTTTAATTGTTTCACATAGTTCTGTTATTTGTACATATGAGTTTTTCTAATGGAAATCAGTCTCATGACGTCTAAGTATTATTAAAAATGTAAATATATAGTTATCTATCTAACTTCATTTTTTTTTAAATTCGTTTTATAAATTATACAGATAATAAACAGAATTCTTCTACTTCAAATTTCATCAATGAAAAAAAAATCACAAAATCAAATATTTAATGAAACAATAAAAACGGTCTCAATTTCGGGACAATAATATAATGTATTGGTGAAAATTAGACAAAAAAATAGACAAAATTCAGGAAACATTTGTCCGGCCTTTAAATTAACATCATTAAAATGATAAATGTTATGAATTAAAGCAATGCAAGATTCCTTTTTGTGCAATAATATTTTCGGATGTTATTGCAGAAAAGCATCAAAATTTAACTTCGTTTTTTAATTAATTAAAATCTCAAAAAATAACATCGAGATGCACTTTTTTTATTCTCCAAAGTACATATATGTGAGTTTAAGTATGTAGAAATTTAGGTAGATTTAGGCTTGAAGAGCGCCAATACACACATACATGATTTCATCTTTTTTTATTATTAGAGATTACACTTGTACAAAAATCACCTTTTGAACATTTTGATTTATTAGCTATATATATAAAATGGCTGCGTATAAAATGGGAGAAATCAGTCCTCTTTTATTGATGAAAAGACCTATGTACTGATGTTATTTTGCGGTATCTCTGCGAAATAGAATGTGTTAAGTTGTATACAACTATTAATAATGCATCTAGGCCATAAAATTATGATTGCAATAAAAACTGGCGCTACAGAACTAATGTTGAGAATTGAAAATCCTGTCATTCCCCCCCCCATAGAAAAATACACAGTAAAGTAATCTAGAAGTCACGAGTTTTAAAATTATATAAAAATTGGCGAACTAAATTCAGTGACTGCGAATGGAGGAGGGAATCTGTGGTTTTCTTTTTGTTTTCATTATGCAGATAATTAAGTAAATTGTTTTGATATATATTTAGCAAAATTTATCCAATTAATAACTAAAATTTATTTATTCCATATTTTATTGATTGTTAATTAATTTTCTTGCTAATTTCCCAATTTCGGAATAATAGTTAAAACTTCTCAAGGATGTAGGAGATAGGATATCACTGAAATTTTAGCACCTCTCAAAAAGATCTTAAATCGGATAAAGTAGAAGAATCATTGATGTAGAAGAAATGTTCTGTTGGAATATCAACGGAAGGAATGTTCTAAGAATGGCAGAGTTTAAAAGTTCAACCATTTTGGTCTATCAATTTTCATTTTAAGTCGGTCTATATACATAAAAAATCATATTAAATGATAAAACATTTCCGATAATTATTTCAATGTTCAATTTTATAATATATCTAGCAATCTTTGACCACATATTAATTCACTGTGAATATTTGTTGCGTTCAACTACAAGGAAATTTCTTATATATAATTTGTTCATAGTTATGACAATAAATAATCTTAAGCAATAAATTGTGATAGACAAACCTTTGTTACTTTAATAGTCTTATATCTACTCTGTTTGTTATGGACATGAACCTTCCAAATGAAATTGTGTTTTCATGACATATAAAATGCCTTTGAAAACTTAAGCATTTGGGTTATCTATTTCTGTGCGTTTCCATCTATAATTGTGCGTTGCCATTTTCAGCAATGTAATCCCCCTTTCTGATTCCTAATGTAAGCTACAGAAATGGTAAGCAAAATTTCCTTTCTTTAATTTTCAATAAAGGAAAAAAGTAGTAACTCTATTAAATATATGATGCAACATTGAAAATAGTTTTAATTTCATTGCAACAATGAAATCTATTTTTGTAAACAATAAAAGCCAAATATCTTTAAAAATTGTCAAAATTTAAGAAAAAATTGCAAAGTAATTGAATTAGAAGTATTAAAATTTTAAAACGGTGTAAAAATTAATACCGTGAAACATTAATTTTAGAAATTATGGAAAAACGCCAAAATCTTGCTTAATTTTTAATTAATCAAATTTTTAAAATCTCTTCCAAGGGCACATTATTATATTCTAAAGCATATCAGTGCTAAATTTAGCAACTCTAGATCGTACAATCTGTTCCATAAAACTCCAATATACAAACTCACATACACATTTTTCTTTATTATTAGTTGAGAAAGAATCTACTAAATGCTGTCAAAGATATTCGAGATAATGCATTATGAAAGTCGAAACTGATAGCTTTATGGAACGAATTTAGTTACCCCGGAAACCAAACAAGAGTTTCTGTTAATCATAGACATGAATAAAAAATGTAATTGAACGTTATATAAGAGCATTTTTTATGTCGCATTTGACTTAAATTTTCTGAAAGTGCTTAAATTAAAAAAAATATATACTTCTGTGAAAGTTGTTTCTCCGCAATGATAGTTCTCATACTGTGAAAGCATTCAAGTGTTTTATTTATAGTATTGCATCAAATACAAGAAAGCAACTTTATGTCAGAATCATCTGAACAAAGTTTTTCTCTACAGAAAACTACATGAAAGAATAGTTTACCAAAACTCATCTGCAGTAGAACTTGAATTATCTGAACTCTAAGTTACCTGATAAACTTTTAGAAAGACAAAAAGAAATTTGCAGATAGACTTCTTCCGAGTTAAAACCAGACAATGAAAAATATTGACACGGACAATCGTGATTGTTTGAGCATCTATAATTAATAGAGTATAAAAATGTCAAAAATATAAAAAACAGTGTTTTTGTAATTCATATTTTATAATCAAATTTAGGCGTTCATTTTATTTTTATGTTTTTAACAAACTAATTTTTAGACAAATGATCGATTTAACTGAATATTAACTTATCATAAGAGATATGATTCCATTTAATCTGGATATTTAAATTTCTATTATATCTTTTAAATTTTTCATATATACAGAATACAAAGCGAAAGTGTTGTAATCTTCCAAAAATTCGAACTCGTCATTTCGACAAATTTCCACGTTTCGGGCCTTCCTGATTTTGTAAAACATGATTTTCGAATTATAACTGTCTGTCTATAAACACAATAATTCAGAAGCATTTTGAGTTAGACATGTGAAATTTATCAAATAGTACACCAAATTCATTGATTTCTATCAAGTTTTGTGCGAAAATCCTCACTTAAGTGTTGAATTTATGACCTCACTTGCCACTCAGTTCATTCAAGTGAACTATCAAACGTAAAGACCTCAGTGGGTAAAATTTGGTATTTAAATTTTGCATTTAAATGGTAAATCGCATTGAATTTCTCTTCAATTCCATTGGGGCTGCGGTGGCCTGGTCTCGGCCTCGGAACCGGAGGATTTCAAATTTGAGACCCGATTCCACCGAAGAAACGTCATACAAGCGGGTCTGGTGCACGTTAAACCGACCGTATCGAACGTCCTGCCGCTGTCTGTTGTGAAGTGGAGAGGGGGGGGGGTGCCAACTCAGGTGTCGTCCTCGTCATTTGACCGTGGTTCGAAATTACGAGGTTCGTCCCAAAATAGCCCTAGTGTTGCTTTAAAACGGGACATTAATATAACTAAACTAAATTAAACTCCAATTCTATCAAAGAGTTGACACCCCGTTGGTGTATATTTTCGCAGGAAATAAATACAGTAACTAGAAAATGCGGAGATCTGTATAAATAAAACTTTATACACTGTTTTAACATTTCAAGTGCAGATCCATATAGAATTTCGAAAAAAATTCATTAAGAGGGCTATAGTATGTTTATTCTCACGAATGTAAATGCAATAATTCAAAAACATAAGAACTTGCTCTAGAAAAAATTGACAAGTTATTTTATTACTAAAATTGCAGTGATTTGTCAAATTTTAGTTTCAATCAGTCGGAAAGAAAGATGTCCAAAATGCATATTAGACTTTCTTCACTAAAGACTGACAAAAAAAAAACTCTCAGATAGATGACTCCAAACATGTATACTCGTGGCATTCATGGTCTTGGTCGAAATCCACAATTTTATACGTAAGAGGGGAATATTAACTTTATTAGAGAGCTTGCAAATAGTTCAAAGACCACTCTCAATGATTTATTATAACACAGTATACAACAATATAGTAATGACTTCAACAAATTTTACATGGTACTTATCTCTCTATTTATCTAGATGATCAATTTTAAATCAGAATAACATTAGACTATATTAGGACTTTCTTGTGGAATCTGGGACTAATCAATATTTGGTAGATTTATTTTCTATACAGTAAATATTCTCTATTGCATGTAGTTTATTATGGAAAATTGAACAAGCCGCAATCCGCACCCCTATGAGATAATCATTATAGAAAAAATTTCAAAATATTTTAATTCTTCTACAATATTTTGTATATCTGAAAATGTATATATTACAAATGATCCTCTATTATATAGTCTACTATAATCTTGGACCAATGTGGAGTTACAAAATGCTAGACACATTTATATATTCCCAAATAGAAAAATGACTTAAATGATATAAAGAAAAATATTTAATGTTGTTTCAGATTATAAATGTAATGAGCAAAAAATTGATATAGCTTTCTGTGACTGTAAGCCATATTTAATACATTTTTTAGTTCTTAACATTTTAAATAAAATAAAAATTATACCCTTCTTTGACTAAGATTGGTAAGCGATTTGAAAATGACTATTTTAGAAATTTTAATGATCACATTGAAAAAGGCATGCCATCGATTGCATAAAACTAACATTTATTAATTTGAAATGATGAAATTCAAAATTTCATCATTTCGTTCGTTTTAATTACAGAAGAGTGAAACTCTTTTATCTCAAAATGTTCAATGTTTAAGTCAGGAATTTTAATCTTTAAGTCAGGAACAATTGAATCACACAAATAAAAGGATCAGGATTTCGTCAAGAACAATTTACTTAACACGATTAATAGGATCAGAGCTACTGAATAAAGGTTTATATTTCTCAATTTTTCACTTATTCTCTTATAAAAATTTTAAATTGAGCTCTGCTATATAATTTTGCATTAAAATATTTTTCCTGTTGGAAGTACCGGGTGCGGCATAATTTCGTGCAAACTTCAAAAAATCATAATAAAAAAAGTAATGCTCGAAAAAAATTGCGGTTTGCGGATATTCAGAGAGCCTTTGGATTTCGTTATTTCCATTAAAAATGTTTTTAAAAATGATCGATAGATGGCCCTTACACGGTCATACCGAGACGGTTATGCAAATCAGGAAAACAGAACACAGTAACATTATAGAACATTTTATTTTAAAGCAATAGTTTCTCAACATAACTGTCACTGCAAGTTATTAAGCAAGTGAGGCGCGTAACTACGACTATTACAGCTGCGGGTAATGTCGGCATCGATGCCACTAACGGCCAATTAAATGGCATCTTTCAGTTCCAACAAAGTGGCAGGAGAGCCCCGGTAGACATGAGACTTCAGGTATCCCCACAACCAAAAGTCCGCTGGAGAAACATCTGGTGATCGTGAGGGCCACTCATTCTTACATCCTCTGCTTATCACTCTGACCTCAGTGAATGTGTCTAGGAGGAACGTCTTAACGGAACTAGCAACGTGGGGCGGGGCACCATCCTGCATTAAGGTGACGGAAGATAACGCACGTCTTTGCTGCAAAGCAGGCATAACGTGGTCTCGCACAAGCCTAAGATAGCGTTCTGCAGTGACGGAACAGATTTTTCAACCGGATACAGGACAACGCTCTTCAAAAAAGAAAGGGCCTAGAATTAAAGACGCAGTCAAACCGTAAGAAACAGTCACATGTGGAGAATGTAGTGGTTTGGTCGTGTACGCACGAGGGTTTGATGTCCCCCAGATACAACTGTTTGCGTATTGACGTCACCATGCAATGAAAAGTGGGATTCATCTGTCCACATGATGTTCAGTAACCATCTGTGTCGCGTTCCATTTGTTCGAGCACCCATGTTGCAAGTTTTGTCTTTTCTCGCAATCTGCTGGCAACAACTGGTGAAATGCCTCTATCTTGTACGGATGCAGTTTCAAGATTTCGTGCAGAATGCGTCGGATCGACCTTTCCGGAATTCCTGTTATTTTACCTGCTTCACGTGCACTGGAACTCTCCATTGAAGTCTCGGCTGCCACATTTCTCATGACCCTTTGGACAACAGGGACGCGATCAGCGATGACGGATGATCTGCCACTTCGTGGACGGTCATCAAATCATCACGTTTTCTGAAAACGGCGAACTAAATTCAATATCCCATTCAATGAAATTGGGTTTTTCTTCGCCTTGATTCTTTTCACCGACCGTAACTGTCGCAATGCTTTAGTCGCGGATTCACCGTTCTTATACAACAGTTTAACCACTAATGCTCCATCCGGTAGCGATAGCATGCTACTGGCGTCGAATGACAGATCCAATTCCAGCCTTGTGTTTTATAGCTATACTGATTTGCATAAACAGTCTCGGTATGACGTGTGAGCGTCATCTATCGGTCATTTTTAGATACATTTTTTAATGGAAATAACAAAATCCAAAGGCCTTTTAAACATATTCCTGCAAACTGCAATTTTTTTCGAGAATTACTTTTTTTTATTGTGATTTTTTGAAATTTGCACGAATTTATGCCGCACCCGGTATATGGTTATCTCTAATAATTTAGCTATCAGCTTTTGGGCCACGATTATAATTGGAACCATATATACTGAATTATATACTGAAATTCATTAATTATATTTGAGTTAAATTTCAAAAAAAGGAACGAAAAAAAAGAAAAACTAAATACATTCAATCTTTTCCGTTCATACTTTGTATCACATATACTCACTCTCTTGCAAGAGTTGTAATTTGAACTCAAACTTTGGGTATATCCTATATAAAATAGCTAGAATTAAATTTACGAAGGATTAAAATATTTAAACGATATAATTTATTCTCTTTACCCACTTTATTACCTGTAAAGACCATTGCATTCATAATGTCACGTTTGTGCTCAAAAGCTAATTAACTGGTTGAAAAACGGAATAACATTGAAAAGTTTAAATAAAATATAAAAACACACAGAGAGATAAAAAATACTTTAAAGAATAGAATTCTGCTATCATAGTTCTTAATTTTTTTGTGTGTTGTCAGTAATAGAATTTTTCACACAAAAGAAAAACCGGTTTGGAAAGAAAAAAAAAAGAAGATTCCATTAGTTTCTGCGAAATTGAATTTCATTACACAAAGACAATGCTTACTCCCATGATGCAACTGCGCTTCTGAGAATTGTTTGCGAATTCTATTTAAAATGGAATTCCGAGTTAAATAGCTAGCGAAAAGACCACTCTGTTATTTTGGCGCAAACGAAAAAGGTCTTTGGTTTTAAGATAAGGAAATTCAACTAGAGAAAGACTTCATTTTCAAATCTCGCCTCTTTATTAGAATATGATGGCTTGGAAACATAATTTGCTTAATTTGAAAGCCTTGACTATTTAGTTAACTGGACAAAAGACTTTTCAACCTCATTAATATTGCATTGTTCTAATGCTGGCATGTTATATTTGGGCCTTTCTAACTGAAAATGGCTGGCTTCTTCTGGTTTCATTAGTGGTAATACATTCTTTCCTCTTTTAAACTGAGGACAGGTATGCAGTCAGGAACCAGCTAGCAAAAAAGAGTTTTTTTGAGAAACAGTTGATTTCGCAAGCTATTACAGAAGAAATAAACAGTCGAAGCAGTATCTTTCTAGGATTAAATATCAATAAAAATGAGAGTGAATTTATACTTGTTAAGAAATTTTAGCTTTTATTAATATTCCCAGTAAGTACATGAAATCAGGAAAATGATTACTCTACTTCAAATATCCAGTAGCAAATATGTTTTAAATGAAGTGTAAGAAACTGTTACTCTTTTTAAAATATCCAACTGCATAAATGTATTAAGTAAAGTACAATAACGTGATTCTGTGAATTAAATATCCACTGCATAAATGTTTTAAATGAAGTACAAGAAACTGCTAATTTACTTCAAATATCCAACCACGTAACTACTTTAAATGAAGTACAAGAAACTGCTTTTCTGCTTCAAATACCCGACTCCATAAATGTTTTACATGTTACTCTTCTTTAAATATCCATCTATACAAATTCTTTAAATGAATTACAAGAAATTGCCACTCTATTCAAAATATTCGTATTGGGAGCCGTTTTCATATATCTGCGATGTCTAGACAACTCTTTTGTATATACAGCCATTAAAGAAGAACCAGACAGATGTGATGATGACTCAATGGTTAAAATTCAATCTCAACGTTGGAGGCTGCATTTTAACATTATATATAGAAATTCTTTAATTTAAACTTTCAAGGTGTTTTGGGCGATATTCCACATGTAATTAATTACCCATGTTAGTGTTTCTAATAATTTGCAAAACAATTCGATGCATTATCCAAGAGAACACGAGTATTTGTCATTCTAGGAAGAATCATTTTGTAACTAACATTCTAATTAGAGAGACGAGTTAGTCTAATTGGAGACTAACATTCCAAAGAGAGTATTCCCTCGACTACTCGCTTGAGCTCTGTTCAACTACTCTTACTCACTGTTGATTTATTTCTTGGTTTCGCCATAGAATTCATGACAGAACATCGAATGTTCAAGGACAAACTCTGGATTTCTAGTCCTATTGAGGCTATCACAGAAATTCTCGAATATTCAGGATCTTTCATTTTCGTCCCAGATGGTCATGAAAGCCGTTTCACTCGTCATCCATTTAGCAGTCATAACTACATCTGTAAAACTATCTTCCTTGCTAGGACATTTCGTGTGCAAGAAAGTAATAATGGAAATTAACTTTATTAAGGAACCAGTAGTGTTTTCCTTTAGTGTTGCATATATGATTCGATAGCTCATGAATTTCAAATTACCTTTTAAGTTAGTTATTCTTAAAGGTTATTTGAAATTATATACACTATGTACAGTAAATTTGCTTTGGGAGCAAATAATTAAATTACATCGGCGCCTTCCATCCGTATACTCTGTTACTTGCCGTACAAGTAAGACAAGGCTTACATCAATTATAAAACGATGCTCAACTGCATCATTTGGAGGAAGAGAAAGTTGTAGAGATATACATTAAGGCACATGAATATAATATTAGAGAATGTAGAAAGTAGGTGATTTTGCAGTTTATTTTAGTTGACTCATTTTTAATTCATGGGGCATAATTGGCATGTTTATTTTTTCAAATATCTCAGTAATTCTAACTATTCATAAATTTAAAAAGATTTCCTTCGAAAATTTATAGAATAAATAATTGTTTGAAGAAAAGTCTTTTGACGAATTATTGAGAACGCGAAATTACTTTCAATGGAACTTTCCAGACACTTTAATAATATTACTTTTGAAATTCCTCTAAATGTATTCCATAATATTTTATAGGTAAGTGCGACGGAATGAATTCAAATTTATTCTGAAGTGTCAGTATGAATTCACTTTCCCTATTTAAATATGATCTTTCATTTAAAACTCAGACAGATTTATCATAAGAAAACTTTTGGGAAACCTGTCTAAAACTTTGCTGCAATAATTTTTCATATATGATTAGTTTGATCATGGCTACCTAGTAATTTGCATAACAGTGAGTATAATTCACATAGATATTTTAGATTGAATAGACTCGTGTTTTATAAAAAAATATGTATTTAAATATAATAGAAGGAAATATTAGGAAGTAAATTATATGTCGAAATTGCAGCTGTTTTGAATGCTAGAAGAATGCACGAACTTTTTTCATGCATTTTATTATAAAAAATTCTCTGAAGGAGAAATATCTGTTGTATAATACAAAGATTAAAATTTTTGTTTAGGTGTAGATGGATTTCCATATATATAGACATCACGAGATAAAAAATAAATTTTTGGCGAATAAATTTTTCAACCAGTCAGTTGAACTGTTGGTAACATACAAAAAGAATTTTAGTAATAGAAGAAGGCATATGAAGAAACAATAAGAAAACATTAGAAATTAAAATGAAAGAAGGTATAGAACTTTATTTTCTGGATGTCGTATGAAAAGTTAAAAGCTTTCTAGTCCAAAGGTGTATTAGGCATGAGAGTAAAATAAGTACCAAGGATTCGGTTATAAAATATATAATATTGTTTGGGAGATGTTTCGAAGAGCAATGTTCAATAGAGCGGGTATATGGTGAACAGAATAAAACAGACTTTAAAAGGTAATTTTTCATTCTACTCAAAAATAAGAACAACAAAACAGCCGAAGAGTACACAAAAATAGCACTTGCAATAAATAAAAGCACACAATCAGCAAATCAGTAATAACAACCACAACAACACAAAATACTCTTAGGGAGTTCGTAGGGGAGAGAATTTTCTATGCAAAACACGCCTTTTGAGTCGTCTTTTACTCACAACTAACAAATCAGTTGAGAGAAATAGGCAATTCAAAATCAAGCGAATGTATTCAGCTTGAAATGAATTCAATTGCTTAACTCACTACTGACTACAAGGATTCGGTTTTAACCCTCTCTCTTTTCTTTTAACAGTTTCTGTAGCAAGACAAAGGTAATTCTGGAAAAATCACGATAACGCAAGTCTTAGGATTTAAAGCTATCACCAAGATTCTTGTAGATTCTAGAATCTTCGATTTTGTTGTCATGTTCATCGTCAGTGTCACTGATCCAGTACCCATTACTAACCTGTAAAACTGCCTTTCTTATTATGAGACTTACTGCATTGAGAAACAATATTACAAATTCCTGACAATGTTCAATATCTTTCATGAGCGCAGAAATTCTGAAAAACATACTTCTTTATGCATATATTAATTACAAATAGTGCAGTAAAATGCCATATTTTCCTTTTACTGAACTTGATATATATTGTAATATAAAATAAACATGTCGTAATATTGCCATCTTAAAGTATCATCTGGCTCTAAATATAGGATTGAAACTGAACTGAATTCCTATAATCGCTATAATTTTAAAAACTTCTGAAAAATTACTTATTTTTTTACAAATTTAACCAGTCCGTTTCCAACTTCTTTTTCATGTAACATTACAAAATTCAGCTTATAAAAACAAGATTAAGAATTGTCTGCCTTTGAAAAATTATTTCAATGAATAGTTGTCAATTTTCATCATGAGTAAATACGAAATTATTTCAATTCACCCTTTTGTGAAAATAAGTGTGACTACTACCTTAACCAATATAGAAAAAAATGTGAATGAAAAATTAAATTCTTCAAATTCAATCAAGTAAATTTAACTTATTTGAATCTTAAGCTAATTTCAACCTTTAACAATATTAATAAAGAAAAAAAATCTTTCACGGAGGAAAAGTTGAAAAGTATGACATTAAGGAATTATATATATATATATATATATATATATATATATATATATATATATATAATATTATGAATTATTATAAATATTTAATTTTGGACCTAATCAATTAAATAAAACAGATAGAAAATATGTAATAGAATTTTTCATGGCAGAGAGTATGATGTTAATCACAATATAAACTATATGACATTATCAATAAAATATCCACACTGATATTTATTTAAGTTTAGTTTCTCCTGCCCAATCTTCTGAAGAAAGAATGATTAGTTCTGTTCCTTTTCTTTTAAAAAAATTATTTTTTGTGCCACAATTTTTCAATAATTTATACTGAAAATATAATCGTTAATAATCTGTTTATTTTAATGAATAAATAATATATCATACTTTGAATATAGAAGTTTACAGTGATATTTAAGCAGTATAATCCATATCTAATGTATTCAAATTTTTTTAAAGAATTTTTATTGCTGTCTTTATTGAATACAATGGAAGCAATAAGGCCCTCAAATAAACTAGATATTTAAAAAAATTATCAGTTAAATAAATAAAAAAATATAAGGAAAAAGTTACAATTTTTATGGTTCTGACAGTAAATTATAGACGACATTTTAACTACATGTTTAATCAGGATTTAGCTTTTAAAAAAATTAAAATTACTGACGAATCTAAAAAATTCGAATTATAAAAATTCTACTGTCACATTGCTGATTAGATTATCCTTAATAATTGTAAATTACTTCCTTTCAGTCAACCTCATTCTTTAACTACATGTTAAATCAGGATTCAGAAAAAAAAATTCAAATTACTGACGAATCAAATTTGAATTTCAAAAATTATTTTGTATCAAATTGCTAATTAGATTATCATTAAAAATTGTAAATTATTTCCTTTCTGTTTACTTTGTTTTCGTCAAGCATACAATTCAGTACCATAAAAAATACTTTACGATTCTTTACGATTTTTATATGATACTTTAAATAAATGCTAAAATACTTTACTCAGAAATGTCTCTTTCTTTTGTGCAACTTCCATTCCTAAGAACAGTGCAGTGGAATAAATGATAAACAATCAAGAACACTTCCTTAAAACGAACTCCCGTAACATGAACAACACCGCAATCATTTACAATTCCAAACCCAGCATGAATTACTAAAAAGGCCTGTCTTTTTCTTAACTAGAACCCTAGCACATCGAGCCTCGAATTAGGTATTCGGGCCTCGTCCCTCTTGCCATGTTCGATTTTTCACTTCACGAATGCAACTACGAGCTTGACTTCAAAGAAGTATTATCTGGTCTGCTTTCCGATGTCGGACTCAACGTGTCATTTCTTTTTCCCTCCTTTTTTTCCTCTAGAGAGTGCCACGGTTCTTTACTGCCTCCCATTTGCATGCCCAGGAGCTTACTCCGTCCAAACAGGTTCTCCGGTTATCGATCGGTTGTCCTTCTTTTGCATGGATACGATTGAGAAATTGATTCTCTGCGGAAATGGACAGACAACCGTTCTTTGGATAGAGATAGATATCCTCTGGTGCAAGGATATGGATGTTTTATGACTTGGTCTGACAGTAAACTCGATGCACGCTGCTTCCCTTGATGTATCTGTTTTTCATTTCTGTTTTTGTCATAGGAGTATACAAGGTCTGCATAAATGTAAAAAACTTCCGTATGACAAATAGTTTTAAATATTTCAATTTTTGTTTTCATCCCATAAATACGATGTAGTTCAAAATAGCTATATAGATTACAAATGATTATAATTTCCTTATAAACAACGATAATTAGGGAGCATTTTAACAAATATGTGGGTTAAGGCAACGACCAATGTTAATACTTAATAAACTTATTAAAAACACGATATAATACAGGAGCAAATCATAACTAACATAAAAACGCTGTTGTTGTTGTTTATAAGGGCACTTGTCATGGAAAAGCTCGCTGACGAAGTCAGCAATTTTAAGCCAAGGGAGCATCTCTTCTTTTAGTAGCGCTAACTAGGGCCAAGAGTAGATGGTAGCTACTCACGCATCACATTCGCTTGCACAACACCTTTTTACAAGGGGACACATACACACATCTCACGGATAGAACAACCATGCCCGAACCGGGGCTCGAACCCATATAACGGGGAAGATGCGCTACCCCTATACCAGGACGCCATAACATAAAAACGTAAAGTAAATGAAAGTGAGCGGCATGTCTCACCGTCGAACTCTCGTCTGCCAATTTAGAATCGAAACAAACATGATTATCATGACGTAATCAGTGACGCAACATGGCGCCTATAGAATACGAGAACTATTAAATTAGCACCACAATATAGAAACTCCCATACAATAGAGAAATAAATTTAATTAATTTTTGTTTTGATATCTTTCATCGTCGAATTAGATGAATCCCTTCGTTTCAGGAATATGAAAAATCTCTGAAGGCGCGTTGTTTTTTAATTTTACTTGGATAATGATTCATTGTAAAAATTGTATAATAGCAAAAACTTCCACATTTTTTTAGAAATTATAACAAATCTGTAATTATTTTTATGCTCCGTAAACTCTGAAGGAAATCTTTTTATCCCTATATGTGTAATTATTCATTTAATTAATTTTATGAATATAAACAGTTAAAGAATCCATAGAATATCTGAAATATTTGTGGATTATACATCTCTTTGTATCGCAATCTATTCAAATGGAATGATTCAAATTTAAGATTTATAAAACAATACTTTAAGATTTAACTTCATATTATTTTGAAGCAGCATACTAATTTTCTTAGTATAAGAGGTACAACACTTTCCAAAGCGAAATGAACGCGATGCACATGACATGCGTCAAGTTAAGTTGAACTGAACTGGTTTTTAAATATCATTATTCTAAAGATGTTCAGTGGTTTGAGAATGTTTCCAGAAATTTAAATTTGGATGAAACCCATCGGGTGTGGTTTCCCCAAAACTTCCTCTCTAATAAACTTGTTATGAAAAAGAACGCCTTACACAGCATTGGTGTACAATAGTTATAAAATATTAACTTTTGGGGTTAATTTAGCATTTATACTAAATCTATCGTGTCATCCCTGGCGAGTTATTTAGGGATTAACCCCTGGAATGTATTAATAATCGAATTTATGTTTAGACACAATTTTCTTAACCTAATGAAATAAAAATTTGACACAAAATACCACTTGTAGTCACAAAATCCAGTAACAAATTTGATATATTTTACTCATCGCGTTTATATGTTTCTGAAAATGCAAACCTATAGACCGACAACCCTTTGTTGGATTGGGCTCAGAATTTGATAGTTATCTACACTATAAATGTTAAATCAGTGAACCGAATTTTATTTATCTAGCTCTCTTCGTTTTGTAATTATCGTGTTAACTTACATTCGAACAGTCGTACAGACGGACTTCCTCCAAACAGATTTTACTCAAAATTGGATAGAAATCTGCAAATTGAGTGTAAAGACCGTATACCAATTTTCCCATCATCTAGCACAAAGCGTTTTTGAATTACCTTTGTCATAGGCAGGCATTTTTCAAAAGTGTGTTTTTCAAACTCTAGGAAGTCGTGAAGATTTGTCAAAAAGTCGAGTTCGAATTTTTTGATGATTATTATACTTTCTCTTCACTACGTATACGAGAAAATAATAAATATTTGAAAGATAAAGCCTTAAACTCGTGCATATATTGCAAGGTTTGAAAAATATTCTACAAATATCAATTTAAAATAAATTTCAAAATATTAAACAACAACACTACAAGACTATAAAATGAACTGCTTCGGTAAAATATATGATATCTCGTTACATTATTCAAGTTATTGTTTTGAAATTTGATTTATGTGGTCAGTTGCTTTTTACAAGCGCCAAAAATAACCGATATATTTATTGATCATGTTAGAAGTATTTTCTCGTGAAGGCCAGTGTATTGTTTAAGACTAGTTACATCAAAGTTATTTTCTGAGCTTTCACTTCAAACTATCATGATCATTGTTCAGACTCCAAACGAAGCTACGTATCTCTATGTCAGAACATAAAAAAAACTATTTAAACGTGTGACTTTGTTTTATTCTATATCATTAGTAAATCAAATAGAATAAAATATTTGTTTGTTTGAAAGATTTCGTTAACATTATTAATTTGAACTTTATTTTCTCCTGTTTATCAAAAGAGAATACGTTTTTCCTTATTAAAGGTAATGAAATATAATTTTTACATGATCATGAAATATATTTGAAATCGAAATGATATGACGAGTGAATAACGTTCTAAAAACCTTTATCCAGATTTTATTTTAATAGCCAGATTTTGAACGAATCTGTGGGACCACTAAATGCTAGAGTCGGTCTTTATATTTCACACAACTACATTTCATGTAAATTTAATTTTTTTTTTGAATCGACGAATAAATGTTTCAAAGAGATACCAACAAATTAATATTAGAATTAATTTGTTGGTATCTCTTTATAACAAATTACCAACAAAAGGATGACAAAATATGCTTAGAAACCACAATTTTTGCAGGAATATAATAGGAATAAACAACATTAATGTCACTCTAGAAATTCACTAATTAAAAAATGGGCTTCAGGCTTTTTTCATTAATTATTTTATTCAAAATAACTTTTAACGTCTCATCTGCCCTTTAATATATATGTTATTATTAATTAATAAATAAATTTCACCTAAACTCATTTATGAATTGATTGATTCCCTACTTCAATTTGAAAAATATTTCATAGTATGTCATAATGAATAGGCATTAGGACATTTTTTCCGTTATGCATCTTGTTTATTTATCAAAAGCATCATTATATGATCACATCTGTAA
>JAPMOR010111961.1:261169-276420 GCA_026543865.1 Argiope aurantia
TATAATATAAAGATCAAAATGCAGTTTAAAGGAAAATATGCTTCCATTTAGATTTAATTTCTTGTTCTCTTACAAGAAACATTTCGGAATAAATAGATGAAAAGGAATCATTTCATCGTAAGAAAAAAATTAAGCTCATTGTAGAATGATGCAGAATTTTTAATTAAATTTTAGGACAGAATCGACAAAATTTTAATGAAAGAATATTATTTTCTAAATTTAATTAAAAACACATATTGTAGAAAAGAGTTTGCTTGTATAAATAGTTTTAATTCTTTAGAAAATACAGTGATGAAACTTTTTTTCTTAAACTTAAAAACATATTTAAGAATAAAGAATGTAAATTCATATCTTTACTTTAATATTCAAATATATGCGCAAATATTCTTTCATGGATAATTTGACAATATTTTTCTTAATGAATATTTAAAACAAAGAAACATTTAGGTAAAAATGCACATAAAATAAAAAATACAGTTTAATTTAAAGGAATTTAATAAAATTTTGCAGCAATATTTTATATTGAAAAAGAAAATTTGCATGCAAGAACACTGGATTCTCGTAGATTTTGAATTAATTACAAAATCAACAATTTTCAATAAGTATTAAATTTTATAATAAATAAACCCCCATAAATAGCAACAGTTATTTTAATATATCAAGAGAAATTTCAGCTAGGAATTCGTGCCTTTTATTTAACCTGTGACATTATTTAAAGTATCCTTAATTTGCTGTATCAAATTAATCTGTGGGATTAATAAATGTTTATCACGCTCTCTTCTTTCCATAATCTAAAATTTCGTTCAATATTTTCTGATAAAATATCAGTTAGTCCTACGTTAAACACCTTATTAATTATTCCCTCATTAATTAATCTGTTGTGTATTATCCGATACTTCGTGACCTGGCAACATCCGAGTTAATATCGGAGTCATTTATTAACATAGAAAGCTGATCCAATATCACGTGTCCTTTTATCAGCGTTCTGGGTCTGGCTTAATTAAACTTTCGTATATTAAGAGGATAGGACAGCGTAAACAGTTTAAATATCTGCGAAAAAGTTCTTTGCAGTTTATGTTTTGTCCGTAGAGAATTTCTTGAGAATAATGGTAAAAATAATATGATAAAAATTGAATTTTCATTGTTAGTTTTTTTTTCTTAGACAAAGGTAAGTTTAATCCTTTGATTGATTTAATAGACTTTATAACAAAAGCATAGTGCTTATGACAAAGTTGAATCACTTAGAAAAGCAACTGATTTAGATAAAGAAAGGAATTTTTTAAAAGTTAAATTTATTTTAGATTTACGATTAGTTCTTAAAGCCTTACATTCTATAATTAATACAAGGAACATAATTAACAAATTTAAAAGAAACTACATTGAAGAAAGCGAGATTAATTTGCAAATAATGTGGATACTATCCTATAAAGCGCACTACTGAAATGAAAGAACAAATAAATTGACCAAATTAGCTCTTCCATAGAAGGAAATAAGTATTCGAATTAAATAGGATGTGTTGTTCAGATTAGAAATAAAGGAAGAAATAGTTAAAGAAGAATAGCAAAATCGTTGGAAGGATGTTCGAAAACGTTAAAAAAGCAAACAAATATTTTTTTTAACAAAATTGAATTCAATTGAATAAAATATAATTTTTTTTCTGAACCAAATCTTTACGCATATGGGACTTTTTTTAACTTGCAAAGCGAGACTAAATGGTAAAAAGAACAACTAAAAATGCAGATAGATAGAAGGAATGCATAGAGGATACAGAAAGATAGAGGAATGACTTGATCGCCTCATTAAAGTATATGGATTTAAGCAAATAAAAAGAAATAAATGTTCAATGTACTAGAAAAGCTATGCAGTTATTGAAATATGCCATTGCAAGCCGATTCGCAAGAATGAATACAAACCTTCAAGCCCTTTCCAATTTCACCTGTAGTGACATAGTTTGGCGCGTTTTGCTGTTAGTAATATAATTAAAAATACTTTGTGTATATTTCGGTGCGCTACGTTTTAAATGCTTAGATTCAAAATTTGACACAGATGAGCAATTTTAGTCTAAAGAGCAAATGATAAATTTCATTTATCTAAGTTGATTTTTCTAAGTTATCTAAGTTGATTTTTTGATTTTTCAATTGAGTCACCATTATGTTCCATGTACTTTAATATACAAACCTACAGAAAGTTATAGCGTTGACGGATATCACTCAAAATTTATCCCATCGATGGGATTTACCATAATTCCGATAAGAATCTACAAAGTTGATGCTAAAATTTCTTATCAAATTTTATTGTTCTAATTCAATGCAATTTTGTGTTATCCTACTCACATATAGACATAACATATAATTTCTTCGGACACTTGGAACCCGGAAAATCATCGAAATCTCATGGACAAATTTTTTCGACGATTACAATACTTACTGTTCGCATATAAGAATTTTAAAAAAAAACATAGAAAACATTAATGTTGTATCCTCCCAAAATACATGAAGTTCTAAATTGTCAAGTAAGAGTTCAGATTTGAATGAGATAATTTGATTGTAAATTCTTGTTTATAAATTCTTCGAAGATAGGTGACTCTATGGTCTAGCGGTAAGATTTAGGTTTGAAAGCTGATAAGTTTCAAGCACGAAATATGCCCAACGTGCGTGAATTTACAAATTGTCCAGTAAGATTTCAGATTTAAATAGGATTGCAATTACTTGATTGTGAATTCTCGTTTATAGATTTTTTTAAAATAGGAGTTTCTATGGTCTAGTGGTAAGATTTAGGTTTTGGCCTTGATACGTTTCAGGCTTGAAACTCGATTTCTCAAAACTTCCTTGCAAATGCTTTAGCTGCATGCCATATCCCAAGATTTTAAATGTCCTCCTTCGATTATGGCGCGTAAATTTAGAAAAGAAATTCTCGTCCTCTTACCACAGTTCAAAATTATGACATTCGTCTTATAATAGCCCTTGTGTTTGTTTTAAATAGGATGGTAATGTAACTATCTAAAACTAGCTTTATTGTTGCACAATTTAGTGTTGATATTGTCACGTAGGTACTTTATTGTGGAACTCAATGACACACACAAGAAGTAGAGCTAAAACCAATTTATTAACTCAATTCTGAATTCAGAACACCGTGATTGAGAGATCTTCTGCTTTTATACTAGCAGGGAAAGTTCCAAAATATTTTTCTGTAGAAAGTAAGAAAAGTCCAGAGCACTTATCTAAAGAAAGGTCCAGAATCTGCTGGAGCACGAAATAAAAGAAAACATAAAATCAAAGAATTAAATATTTGCACAAACTGTACATCGCATTGTCGCTAACGGGATTGGAAATCACGATCTCTTGATAATGAGACCAGTGCTATGACCATTCGGCCATGGCGAATCGACTACAGGTTTTCAATGCGGAAATATTAGATATATTTTTCATTTTTTTTAAAACTAAGAATCAAATTACTAACTGTTCCAAATTTTTTTTCTCACACTTATAAAAAAATCCTTTATAAAAATTTCATTCACAGATCCTAGAAGAATACATTTTTATGAATATGGAACTTCGTAAACTACAGGATCATGTCAAAGTAGAATCATATACTCGTACTTTTGAATCGCAAAAGTACTGGCAGAGATTGCTTCAGTATAGGTAAGTTGAATCAATGTAAAAGTCTTCCTTTATTTGAGACATTATATGGGCCGGGATAGCCTGGTTGGTAGAGCGTCGGATTCGCGTCCCTTTGGTTGCGAGTTCGAACCCCCGGCCGAAGATTCCCCGCGTGCTTGGTGGCTGACGCGCGTATAAATCTGTCGTGGTCACAAAGACCACCATGTCGAGAGTAATACCACTGGGGATACTGGATCAGGGGTGATCGTTCTCTGATTCAGGTCTAAATTACGATCTGTGGATGAGTGAAGGAAGTCCACCCCGTAAAAAGGGTTGTGACGTGTGTGTAGCTAAGTCGTTCTCTTGGCCCTAGATGACGCTACTATAGAAACAACAGGCGCTCCCCCTCAGGCTTAAATTCGGCTGTCTCTGACGGCGGGCCTTGTCCGTGGCAAGTGCCATTATTACAAAAAAAAAAAAAGACATTATATTAACATTTTGAAAATAAAAATAGTAAACAATTTTGGCCTAAGTGTATGTAAAAAAACGTTTTCCTTACATACACGTATATATAAAATCACAAAAAAATCATTATTTTTGAATAAATATTACAGAAGACGATAGTATGAAAATCTTAATAAACCCCATTTTAGATTATAACTTAGTAGACAAATTAAATGGCAAGCTACGAAATTCGATGAAGGCGATCTTCAAATTCACTGCCACATTCCATTCCAAGTAAAACTAAAAATTATTTGAGACAGCGAACGAAAAATTTAAAAAGACACAAAAGCGCACATTATTAAACTGCCAAACAAACCTGATAGCCACGATACTCGTAATGACAAAATATGAACAAACAACATTAATGCCACTTGAGAAATTCGCAAATTAAGGAATGTGTTTCACGCTTTGAGGTTTCACTTCATTTACTGACGTCAAAATAAATTTTTAGCGCCGCATCGACAGATTAATACAGAGACTTGTTTCTAATATTAATAAATAGACTCCATTAGGGCCCATTTCTTACTTTAAATTTCTTCAGTTTGAAAAATACTGTTTAGTCCTACATATTTTGTCATTAAAAGAGCGCATTTATTTATTTTTTACACAGGCGCATTATGTTCCTATATTCTCTCTGGTCTTCGACTAAGTAAATAACTGCATCATTAAATGCTCGTATTTCTTTAGCTCGGGAATTTTTTTTTCTGGAAAAAATTCGGTAAATAATTACTGAAGCAAGAACTGTCTACCCTCTGGGAATGAATGAATTTTATTTGTCTCGGTATTTTCCACTTTCACTTGCTACGCATACATCATTAATGATGTTATGTTGGGTTTGGAATGGAAACTCATTACATTAAAATACTTTTTTAATATTTTTATGGAAATGAAACAAAAGCTTATTAAGATTTTGTAAGAATGTGTAAATAAAGGAAAATGTGCCTTTATTTAAGCATATTTTTATCATATTTATGCGAACAATATTTTTGAACATGAAAAGACGTATTTTTTATGATTATTTACTGTTGGAAGCAACTATACGTATTTTTGATAATAAGAGATTTCTTTTCACTTTTATGGTAGTATTAAAATATCGTTTTCATCGAAAACTGCATTTTTTAACAACAAAATAATATTTTATGATGACAGAAGATTAATTCTTCTGATTAAAGATGAAAAAATTAATTGGTTTATTTCAATTAAAATCCTTTTCTTGTACGTATTGATTGCATCCTGAACTAGGAAATAACTTGCAGCGAACTTAGAAAATAAAACATATCTAAAAATAAAAAAAGAATAAAAAAATTGTTTCTTTTAATAAAATGTAATATTTAAATATGTTTATAATTTAATATTACACTTTATTAATTTATTCTTGCTTTTTTTTGCTGAAAATTAGCAGCAATAATCTATAGTTAATAAGAAAACTTTCTCTGTACTTTACAATAGATACAAAAATGTTGAATACATACTTAAGTGAATTATCAATGGATTAAACCGTTTTCTAAAGGAGGATCTAAGAGTTTTCTTTTGTCTATTTAATAAACAACTATATCTATATTACATATTAATATAAAGCAATAATCGCTTTTATTTTTCTAGAGTTAAATTTGATTGAGCATTGAAATAAAGAAGAAATTTCAGTCTTAATTAATGTATTTAATTTGAATTGGGAAAATTATTTGTTCTATTTATAAATAGCCGCCTTTGGCTATCGACCATGTTGCCAGAAGTTTCAACAGTGTTCCACCGTCATTATATCTTTTATACATAACTTTATATGTATAAGAGTACATATCAAGTTATGTATAGCCTTAAGTATATATCAAGAGTATTGCCTTAATAAAATATTTTTGAGCATCGAAGCATGTGACAAATATCAAAGCCGTGTTATTTTAGAAGATTTACACTCGTTCAAATTATTGTATATACGAATCTTCCTAATGAATCTGAGTTTCAGGAGACCATAGTACTATGTCATTAAAAGCATGTTTAAGTAATTTATTCTAAATTGCAAGTTGTCTTTTGTGGTAACGTATTATTTCTTATATATGCCCTACTGTGTTCTATTTTCTTATGTAAACTGCACAGTTAGTAAGTAGAATCTTTTTTCCTTAGTATCTAACAACTGAAGAAAATCAAAGAATTAAATATTTAATGAAGGAGTGAAAGTTATTTGGATTTTTCTGTAATTATGAAATTTACTGTTGAAAATTAAGTAAAAAAAAAACACTTTTTTTTTAATCAACAAAGTTCAGAAAATATTTCCACTACAATTATATTTATTCCCTTAAGAAATATAAAAATATATTCATTTTTTTTTATTTATCAAATATATCAGCAGCGTAAAAATATTTTATAAATAAGCAATTATTACTTTATAAAATCACACATTTAATTGTTTACTATATCCAGGATTTTAAATATTTTTATTCTCAAAAATGGCATGATTTGCTTAGTTAAGTTGGCCAGTAATTACTTCTACATTTATTATTATTCATTTGAAAAATGTTTGGTTTTTGTTGCTAAAACCCATGATAGATTATGTTAACAATATATAATATTTTCGATAAAATTTCTTACAATTTTGACATCGGATAGTAGGAAAAATTCTTTTAATCTAAATCGGTAACATTTATAATTATTCACATCATTTAGAATTTATTTATTTATTTTAGAAATTCTATTTTTATCTATCAAATATATCATCAGGGCATAAAATACTGCAAATAGCAAATTTATTGTTAAAATAATGATTAAAAAAATTAGAAATCAAATTGTTTACTTTTCCCATCTTTTTTAAATATTGCCCTTCATAAAAAAAATGGTATGTTTTGTTTAGCAGAATTGATCAATAATTATTCCTCTACTTATTAAATTATGATGTTTTAAAATATGTTTATTACATCTCCTTTCTTTTTATTATATTTTTTCAAAAAATATTCTTGATTTTATAGCATGAAATTCCTTTTATAACGCTTTTATACTTTATTGCGAATTTTTAAGCACTCCTTAAATCAAAACCTCTTTTCAAAAGACATTTTGACGAATTTCAGAAATATCAATTGTTGCGTTATCAGCTTTATTCCCTATAATCTATCATTAACGGATCTCTGCAAATGCTTTCAGAGTAAAAAATGTTTTTATCACTGAAACGAAAATCATTTCTCTCACAAGAACATACTTCATCATATTCTTTTCTGAGAAAAAAAGAAGAAAGAGATTCTTTTTAAGAAACCTTTCCCTTTCTATCAATCCTGTAATCATATCGTAAGATCTGTTGCCATATCTTCCCCTCTCTTTCATCAGTTCTCTCTCTCTCTCTCTCTCTTTTTTCTTTCTTTTTGTTTCTTTTCAAAAAACACATTTTCAATTTCCCGCTGCAGGGCTATTGACGATTATTTTTATTTTATTTTGGAGAGAGCACTGGTGAAATCATTTTACACATCTGAAATCGACAATTTCAGTTTTCGAGTGGGCTATCGAGATTTCGAATTTCAAAATCGTTTGCAACTACTTCTAGGGTTAAACGGAAATCGTCTGCGATTTGTTTGTGTTTTCAGTTTTTATTTTGCAGGAAAACTTCCTTGGACAGATGAATAAAAACTGTTTTTTTTTAAATGTTTTGATTCTTCAAAATAAGAGAAGTTTAAAAATGCAATATTCAGTATATCGAAATATTTTTTTAATTGTAAGAATATAGCTATGTATTGAATAAAATATTATTATCTATTAATAATTAGAAATATTATTACGTTTTACTGTTCATTATTCAATTTTTAACAAAGTGCAAGAATTACTACTGATTTTTTTAAATTAAAGCTACCCTTTTAAAACAGAACTTTTTCACAAAATTTTAAGAACAAATATATTTTCTTCTACGAGTAGTTAAAAAATTACGACCGAAATATAGAAAAATTACAGTCAAATAACACAGTAATGCACCATTAACGATTTTATGGAATTTTATTTATCTGATTCTAAAGAATTTGTTCGCAGAATATATTGGCCATAATTTTTTTAACAATTCTTTACAAAAGAATATTAGCATAAGAAAGCCTAAAGAGAATAGCTTAGGATTTTTATTTTATCTGATATTTATAAATAATTTAAGGCATTAAATTTCAAATAGTGTAAAAATAAAAATTACTTGAAAATATATACACTTGGCAGAAAAAAATATGTTTACAACCCAAAGTAAACATTCTAAAGAGAATAAAAATACATTAAAGTGGCTATATTAATTTAATTTTTATTTATTTCTTGAATAATTCATTAAATTTTAGTAACAATAGAACACGCACTATTTTAAAATAATAATAATAATAATTTGAAATGAACAAAATATTATCAGAAAAAGGTTGCGTACAGATGAAAAAATAGTTTCCTTGGACTGTCAATTAAACGTTAATACCTGGTTAGATAACCTTTATGTCTAAGAACCTATATTAATCATTTAGGCATAGATTGAACTAACCTGGTGGTTTCCTCAGATGAAATATTATTCTATTTCATCACAGTCCCTCTTTTTAGCATATCTTTCGATGCTATGTTATGTTTCGAATCTTGGGTTCCAAAAAGTCCCATAAATGTTCAATGGGATTTAAGTATGGCGATTGTGGAGGAATATGATTTTTGATATTGTACAACAGCTGGAGATTTATATTTTGGGTAGTGTGCTTTGGATCATTGTCTTGTTGAAACCAAAAGTTATCACCAAGGTTCAAATGTTGTGTGCCCTGTTTCAAATTTTCTTTTAATATATTCAGATTCCATTTGATCTATAGTTGAGTCTATAAAAATTAATCGAGCCCAAGATTTTGCTTCTCAAGAGCCATAAATTGTTTTCTCCTCAACAGTTTACGCTCTTTGATGCCAAAGATACAAAACTTGCTTTCATAAGAAAATATTACTTTCTTCCAAAACTCGGAAGGTTTGTTTGCATGCTCATTGGCAAAATTTAAACATTTTTGTTTATCGACAGTTGAAATGTGTGACTTTCTACGACCTGGACGGACATGATAGTCAACCCTTTTTAGTATTTTCCGTATAGTGTCTTCATGAAGATATTTTTAAATCTTTCTCTAATATCAATTACGATTTGAGATACAGTAATCGGAGTTAAACGTACAGATTTCAGGATATATCTCTTTACTCGTAAAGTCAACTTAGAGGGGCAGACAATATGTGGCTTTGAGATGACAGATTTCGTGATTTGTAATTATTGATCTCTCTTTGGATAGAAAAATAAGTTCTTCCAATTATCTTACCAATTACTGGAAGATTTTAATTTTCTTTCCTTAGTCTTAAGGCGATTTTCCTTTGCGAAATTAAATACTTATTTGCAATGCGTATCATAATAACAAAACCATGTTTATTTAAAATTCTATTTGTTGTATTGCCACCAGAGTTAAAATGAACAAATAGCAAAAAATAAATTCAGATGATATTTCATTTCATGAAAGTTCCTGGAGTCTAAAATATGAAGTTTATTTTGCAAATATCCTTGTAATTTGTACCTGTACGCAAATTTTTTCTGATAACTTTTTGCGTAATTTTAAATTATTATTATTTCTTTAAAACAATGTATGTTATACTTCTGAAATTGTTAGTGATATTTACAACAACGTTCAATAAATACTTTAAATAAAAATTAAGTTAATGTAATCAGCACAATACACTTTTGTTGGCTCTTAAATATTTACTATACATTTGTACGCAGAATTTTTCTGACAAGTGTAAGTCGAAAACAATATATATTCTTATGTTACTTTATGTTACTGTCATTTAATTTATTCATATTTAATTTATGAATCAAATAAAAAGCTGTGTCTTCCATATCTTATATTATTTTTTTAAAATATGTCTTAGAATTTAAATAAATAGAACTTTAAGGGTTGGGCTGTTTTCTAATCTGAAAAAAGAAACATGTTTAGGAACAATTTAATTTTAAATACTAAATATTTGAAGAGGGAACATCTTAAATTTATCTCATAAATCAAATTTTATCAGCATGAATTTTATGTATGACTTTTATGATTTCTAATAAGAAGGATTTTAATATATTGTACCCTAAATCATTAATTTGTGGATATTGCTGAGGTTAAGAAATTATTTTCATAAATATTAATGACTTTCTCAATGAAAAATTACAAAGAAAATACTTTCTATAATTTTCTTGAAGCGAGATTTTTTCTTCCGAAATTAATGATAGATAATAAAGATTAGTTTTTTTTTATATAAAAGCTTCTTTTTCTTGTTTAATGCAGGAGATACCATAAAAATAAATAATTACATAAAAAAACCCATAAAAAATAAATAATAAATAATTTCGAAATGAAATTAATAAAGAAATATCCCAGCATTAGTACTACACAGTATTAATATCTAACTCCTTAAAAAAAAATTTTTTTAAATAACCAGCAAAATTTAATTTTGCAGAAAAATTATCCAAAGTATTTTCCTTTCTCCTCTGAGCATTAAAAATTGTTTTATACTTTTTTAATTTTTGAATAATTTAAATTACATATTAAGCGATATTGTAAACGTTGATGCTAATAATAATATAACAGCTAACCTATTATTTCTGTACTTCTTTGTAAAGACGAATAAAAAATAATACGTTCGCCTCATAACTGAGCTCATTGTTTAAAACCAATGAGTTCAGTTACGAGGCGAAATAGTGGGATTGTTCAACGTTCTATTATATGACGCTTTTAAGCTCCGTTGAGTAGTGAAGAAAATAGAGGATTTGTGGCCTAAAAACCAGAAATTGAATTTTTATCAAAAATTTCTTTGTGGAAGCAAGATTCTAAAAGCATTAAGTGCTGGAGTCAAAACATTAAAGAGATTAATCCCCATTGTATATTATGCAAAAGAAAATCATTAAATATTCATCAAAAAACTGAAGTTCATTATAAGTTTGATTAAAATTCTAATTAGTTTAAAGTATTTCTACGAGCGCCTTAGATTTTCACTATTTTGTTTAACTTCTATGTTTTTGAATACATTTTTTTTAAAAATCAAGACATAAATATAAGGATTATCTTGAAATTAAAAATTAGGTATTTAAAGTGTAAAATCTCAGGAGTTTCAATTAAGATTTCCATAAATAGAGATAAAAAAATTATATAATATACATTGGGAAATAGGAGCAATTAAATAAATGTCTTCTTTTAATAAAGAACATAAGAAAAATCTTTTGAACAAAGACAAAAATCCTTAATAGACACGAGATCTTTAAACAAATTCTTAGATTCAAAAAGGAAGTTAATAAACGAGCTCCTAAAAAAATTGCAAAAAAAAAATCCTCTGAAGCAGAGACAAGTGGAATTATTTTGGCGAAGGATTTAACGTAATCCGGCGGATAAAATAGAATGGAATATTTAAAGCGTAAAATTCAGTCCATTTTTTGCATAACGGAGTTTTAAAGTTAAAATTTTTGCTTTATCATGAGCATTTGATCTTCGTATTTATGTGCTCAAAAGAACAAGCAAAGCATGAAATGACGGAGAAAAGAGGAAAAGGAAGGCTCTGAATTTTTGTAAAATAAAGAAAAAGAAGGAGATTCAGATTTTTTTTCCACTACCGTCTGTAGTGACTTCTTTTCTTTGGCTTTTTCTGGAAAGGTTTCTTTGCTTTAAACCATTGGCTCCAACAACCTTTAAGTACTTTTCTCGTAATAATGGAGGAAATTTCTTTTCCCAAATGGATTTTGAATTGGATGTCAAATTTCACGGAAAATAAGTCAAGAAGATTAAAAGTCAGCCCACGAAAAGAAAAAAGAAGAAAAAAAAGACAGGAGAGGAAAAAATTCGTATAGAAAATTAGTTCATTTTGTTGTTCGTAAGAACTTGTAAATTATAAATTATGTAGTAGAAATTTTTTAGATGCTTTGAGAAGAAAATTGCGATATTGAAATTTGGTGTTAAAAAAGCAAAATTCTTAATTTTGCAAAACTTTGAATTAGATGCTGAACTTCTCGGTTAAGAAGCCAGAAAGATTAAAAGTTTTCTCAAGAAAAAAATTAAATAACTAAATGAGGGAATCAGAAAAAAAATTGTGTAAATTAATAAAATTCTAATTCCCCGGAAAGTAATTTTTGAGAATTTGTAAACAGTAGAATGTTTTAGAACTTTCTTTGTTACTGTAAGAAAAATATTGATAAATAAAAATTTATTTTTAAAAGAAAAACTCTCTTAAAACTTATTAAAAGCGAAAGATTAGGTTTCAAATCTTGTGAAAATAAAGCAAGAAAGATTAAAATCCAGAGCACGAAGAAAAGATAATAATAATGGAGAATTGAAGGTAAGGTACAAAATTTTCGAGCACGGGCATCCATTAGATTGTGAGAACTTGTAAGCTGTAGAATGTGTAATAAAATTTCTTTACTCTCTCTAAAAAGGATTTTAACTTCAATTTAGTGTTGGAAGATAACTGCTAAGAATTTAATAAATTTCATGAAATTATAATATGTGGCCTGATAATTAATGAATGTAACAAGTTAAACTATCATCCTATTTTAAATACCTATAATTTAAAATATATATTTTAGATATTTGTAGTTTAAAATTTGTATTTTAAATATTTGTAATTTAGAATTTGCATTTTAAATCTTTCTATTTAAAATTTGTATTTTAAATATTTATAACTTTATATTTGTATTTTAAATATTTGTATTTTAAATATTCAAAACTTAAAAGTTGTATTTTAAATATTCATAGCTTAAAAATTGTGTTTTAAATACTTGTAATTTAGAATTTGTATTTAAAATATTCGTTTTATATTCAAATATCATTTCATTGTTTTGTATGCATGTTGTCAATCGCCTTTAGTAGCAGTTATTTGCACCAAGACAATTTGTTGTCAAATCTTTCAAATAAACATTTTATATAGCTTACTCTTGAATATTTCACAGCAGAGTATTTTTTAATTTAAATTTTACAAACATGAAGATAGACAGAAGTTTTACATCATTTTGCTTATTGTGCAATACATTTTCTTATTTCCTGTTTTTTTTTTTTTTTTTTTTTTTTTAAATCTGAGTTTTAACTTGAAAAATGGAAGTGATTAAATTTTAACTAATACAAAAATTTACTTTACAAAACTGTGCAATTATTTAAAATATAAGAAAGTTAAATCTTTTAGCTATGTTTTGATATGTATTACAGAATATTTTTCATAATTCAGAAGATAATTGTGGCAATGTAATTCGGAAAATAATAATTCAGAAAATAATTCGATAAAAAAAATTTGATTCAAAAAAACATTCAACACATTAAATTAATGAAATTATTTTTAAGTAATAAAATGATTGATATATTTTTATTTATGTCATTATATTACTTTAAAAAGCAGAAGTGTTTCACTTCAAAAAAATCATCGCTACTTACTTCTGAAGCTAAACTAATTGTTAGTACAACGAATTTCAAAAAAAATATATTAAAATTATACTTTAAATTGAAACTTACTCATTATGGAAAAATAAAGCAAATGAAAAAGTCTGAGTAAAGAATAAAAAAATGTCTGAGTAGAGAATGTGTAAAATTTCTAGCCAGCGAAAAGACAAAGGATTTGAAAAGGGATCTTCAAAAACATAAAATAACAAAGCATAGAGACGTTGATGAATCCGAAAGTTTCTTACCGTATCAGTATCAGTTTAAGATCTAGAAATTGGATGAATCGCCTATCTTAGGTGGGAAAATCGCCAAAGCGATTAGCGCTTTTATAATCTTTTATACTGAAATTTTATATGATGTGACAAATTGAAACCCTTTTTCTATCAGAGACCATAGTTCATGTCCAAATTATTTTTTAAAGATTCTTTTTTCGTTATGTGACTTTACGCTGCACATTTGTTCTAAGAGATTGGCACTGTGAAATTCCATCGCTACATCAGCACAGATAATACAGTTATCGAAGTGTTTGTTACAGGAATGTAATAAGCAGTGGAAGTTTCGAAGAACTATCAAAATTCCTGCATCAGAAATGCAATAAATAACGGAAATTTGTAGCACACCTATTGAGATTTCTGCATCAAAAATATAATAGACAACGAAAATTTAAATAAAATCGCGTTGCTCTAACTAAATTTAAGAAGCAAAAAAACTAATTTTTCAAAGGACAAATCCATTATCAGAATACATCGCATAATTTATAAGAATCTCTCTAAACAATTAAAATTAAAATTAAACAAGAAACAAAACTATTGTAATAACCCAAATTATTAGAAACATTTCTTAGGCAAAACATTGCAATTACAGCAGAGATAGGCTGCAACCCTTAAAAAAGAAAAAAAAATTATACACTTTATTCTTAGAAGAAAGAGGCCCGAAAATTATAATATATAATAACAGTAAAGAAAGGAATAAAAAATCACGAAAAAAAAAAGGAATTCAGCCTTAATCAGTTTGCTTAAAAGCTCATCAAGTAGTATTATGCAACTCAATTTTTTTTCATTTTATAATAGAAAGATAAGATTTCAGTAAAATATAATTCAGATCTTTTTTACATCTCATATGAACAAAAGAGCGCATGTTTATGAGTAATATGAAAAAAAACCCTCAAAATATTCGTTATTGCTTACAAAAAAGGACATGACTTCTTTGTCTTACGGAATTTTGAAAAATTATGTAATGTGATTTTATTTGTTTAGTGATGAATTAGGAAAATGTTGTGAATATGTTCGCTTCGGAAAAACACATTTTGTTACCAATTTTCCTTTACTGACTATTTTGGCGATCAAAGGATGTATCAAAAATTTATGGTTGTCTCTGTGAAGTATTCATAATTCTCCTTACCTAAAATCTGAAATATTAATCCCAAGTACTGGTGTTTTATTTCGGACATAATAACGAGAGTAAGTTGTTTTCATTATTAAAAAAACAAAAATCTCTCTTTAGACATTTGAATAGTCGGATCATTGCATTACTTTTTCATCATATAATGTAAAATGATTATATGAGTAAGTATTTTGAACTATAAAAATTAATATGCTAATAATAAGCTTTGAATTATAAGAATTATTATGCTAATAATAAGCTTTGAACGATAAAAATTAATATGCTAAAAATAAACTTTGAACTATAAAAATTAATTTTCTAATAATAGGCTTTGAACTATAAAAATTAATACGTTAATAATAAGCAC
>JAPMOR010111961.1:276430-297694 GCA_026543865.1 Argiope aurantia
ATTAATTTCTGAATTAAAGCCTTAAATACAAATTTTTGTCACCATCATTCAAAGAGGTTTTCCAATTGAAACTGTAAGGAATTAGCGAGACACACGAGTAACTTTTTATAAAATGAGCAGCAATTTTTATCACAGACAGAAGAACCAAAATCAAACGAACAGAGAATTTAATTTTATGAAGCAAATTATAAAATAGTTTCAAATGAATAGAATGAAAAATGGGAACGAAACTTCATTTCCTAAATCCGGAACAAATTCCGGGGAATGAGACCCCTTATAATAGTTTCATTCTCTTTTCCACCAAGACAAAGGCTCCATTATTTTCGCTGACCAATCAGAAAGCGGACAATGCCCGTCCGCAGGGAATTCCGAGTTGGCATCATTTTCCCTCTAACGGGTTGTCCATCCGTACGAGGGGTACAATAAATCACGGTTCCGCTGTCTCCACGTCTCAGTAGAATTGCAGTAATACGGCGAGGATGGGAATTCATTGCGTTGGTGAACTCTAGGCATGTGAATTGTGAATCACCACTATCTTCCGGAAAGGACTTAAGATGGACATGGAGATATTTTGTTTTGCAGTAAGGAATTGTTTCCTTTTTCTTTGGAGCCTGTATGTCTGTCTATTATGTCAATCTGGGTGAAAGGAACTTTAGTTCTTGAGTAGGAACTCGGTAATGTTTGTCTTTCACAATGTCAGTGCACTTTGCGCAATCTGATGAAGCTTGAGCATGAGGAGAATTTGCTTTTTCACTTCCTCATATACGAAATATGCAATGTGGAAGTATTAAAACAGTCAAAACATTTGAGCTCAAGACTTTGACTAATCTTTATTTTTCAGACCTCGCTAAACCCAGAAAGCATGTTTTTGAATTATATCTGTTTCTCTGTCTGCGAACACGATAAATGAAAAGCGCTTGGAGTCAGATGAATGAAAGTTGGCATATGGACTTTTTACCATTTTTTCATATCTCTATCAAACTTTGCATTATATCCATTCGGAGGAAATCTGTCTATCCAGCTGTTCAAATACAAGTGAACCTGTTTAGTTTTAGTTTATTTTAGTTATATTAACGCATCTTTTTAAAGTAACACTAAGGCTTTTTTGAGACGGACATCTTACTTTCGAACTGCTGTCAGAATTCGAGGATGACACCTGAGCTTTCACGCCCTCTCCAAATTTCCATACCACACCAATGGGAGAATGTTTGGCCCCGATGAATTTAATGTGCACCAGACTCGCTTACACGACGGTTCTTCGGTAGAATTGGGTCTTAACATGAAAATCTCCTGTTCTGAAGCCGAGACCTTATCACCAGGCTACCGTGGCCATACATTTGAACCTTATAACTGACAACTTAAAGAACTAGATACATAAAATTCGAAGCATCGTTTGAGCATCTAAAGATTCTTATCAAATTCTGAATCAAATCTCTCATAGAGGTAATCTCTCATACGAAAATTCGTATTCTTGTATGCGCAATAATTTATGCGAACACTAAACAATCTGACAAATAAATGAAATTTGTTTTGTGATTGTGTGGCTTTAATTGTAGTTCTATATAAAATTTTAGTTTTTAATAAATCGGTGAAAAAGCGTCTAAAATATATATTCGATATTTAGTTATTTGTGTAATAATTGCGTACCAAGGATTAATCACCCAAAAGTCACTAAATATCGCATGATAAATTCAATAAAGATGCTAAATGACCTTACAAAAGGTCTACATTTTCATGAGTGGGTGGGAGGTAACACCTTTAATAGAGAGTATGCTAGAAAATGCTGTGAAGACTCATTCTGATGATTTTAAAATTTCTGCAGATAATATTAGATATTTTAAACCATCAAAAAATAATAGATGAAAGAAATAAATATGATTTTATATAAAATGATTTTAAGTTTAAATAAAATAAAATTGCAAGTAAAATTGGCTATCAATTTGAAACAAGTAATAGTGTTCTGCTCTCGATTTCGAGGTATAAATGACGCATTTTGTGCTTAGATATTTTCGACGCATGATGCAGTGAATGCATTATGCAATTTACATCTTTTCTTTCTGGACATTTGGCTTAAACATTTAATCCAGATAAAAGGTGGCATTCCGATTCTCACCAAGTAATGTCTGTTACACTGCATATAACAGATATGATTCTAACTGTTAGTGTATCAATATCTTTAGATGGAATTGCAAACACTCTGTCTGGTAAATCCAAAATTATCATTAGCAGTAGTAGCTAATTTGGATTCATGGGACCAAAAAAATATATTGAACTCTTTACTTTAATACTATTTTGATAAAAATCGAGTGAAAATGTCGTTTTTTCTGAATTCATTACACTAGCTGCCACTATAAAAAATTAGGAGCATGGCTATTCCGTAGTACAAATGTTAGTATATGATTCCTTTGTAGTTTAGTTTAGTTATATTAAGGTACCGTTTAAAAGTAGAACTAGATCTATTTTGGGACGGACTCACAACTTTAAGTCGCCGTTAGATGAACAGAACAATATCTGAGCTGGCAGTTCCACCTCTCCAAACTTCCATACCGGAGCAACGGTGAACATTTAGCCCCAACGTGTTCTTTGGCAGAATAAGATTTCGAATTTAGAGACCTGCAGTCCCGAAGCCGAAACCTGCCACCACAACCTAATGGTTTTTTTTTTTTTTTTTGTAATCAGCGAGAGAGTTTATGAATACTTCGCATTTTACACTGTGCGATACCTCTACCTAGTCATAGACCATGCAGGAAACGTGATAGTGTCGCCGAAGAACAACCCCACCTAGCACGAAGGAACAAAATATACTTGATGACATTGGACCCTTGCAAACTATAAAGAACCCTCTATAGAAAACACATATTGGTATAGGAAAAGAATAGAAAAAATTACATTTTACATTACATATTAAGTTGTGAAACATTAAAAATGCATTAAATGAGTGTTAACTTTTTACAATAGGAGAAAGCTAAATACAAAAGATTTGACAAAATGTCCCTAACAGAAGATTTAATGCCGCCGTCCTGGCATAGGGGTAGCGCGTCTTTCCCTTGATCTGGATATCCGGGGATCGAGTCCTGGTTCGGACATGGTTGTTCTTACCCCTGTGTTCTATCTGTGAGGTGCTGTTCCTCCACACCTGTAAAAAGGGGTTGTGCAAACGAATGTGTGAGTGTCATCTTCATATGAAGTCAGACTTCTGCCCTCGGGTGCTCAGGGGTCTTTACCCTCAGAAACTACTGCACCCCTCTTTCCATTGTAACGCGCACACGACATCATTATCATCAGAAGAAGATTTAATGGCTGGAATTTTTATGAGTTCCTCGATTTCAAAAGACATCCACTTTCTTGGCCATCTGAGTCTGTGTTCTCGCCATAGTGAACAGGCTTTAATCACGTATTTAAAAAAAATTTCTAAGACTTCGGAGATTTTTGATTTATGAAGAAAATCAAAATGTAGAGTTCATGTTTTCAGACTATTACAATACTCTCTCCATCTGTAAATAAAAAAATATAAAAAGAAATACAACTATATTTTTATATCTGAAGAAAGAACAAAATCTTACCTCCTATTTCCAAACTACCCCCTACTCATACGAACCCCTGCTGCAGCACGTCCACCTGGAAAGTGCACTGGCTGTTGGCGAGGAGGCAAACTTTAACAAGTAGTTTGTTGAACGATGCCGTCCATTGAGTTGACTGTCTTTTCCGGAGAGTCACGTAGGGCCGGAGAAACGGATTTCTTTTCGGGAAAAAAGACGTTCCCCTATTTTTTTCCGGGAAGGAGAGTCATAGTAGCCTATTATCCGAATCAGTGGGGGCGAAAATAGTTTAGGAAGTGGGCTGCGAAGTAGAAAAATGCCTCGCTTTGTGAGACGAGTGTTTGTTCGGCTACGTGATGGATGCCCAGTCTCGAAGAAAAAGGATGTTTTGAGATCCAATAAAAGTCCAATTTTGGAGGCCTCCGTGGGATGAATAAAAAGAGAATGGCGCGATTTTCGTAAATTACGAGATTCTTTTTTTATGCCTTTGATGCAGAATATTTGTTTCTTGGGACATAGCAAATAAAAAGTGAAGTTCCCAGGTGTTTTCAAAGGAACTTAGGCAAAACTTTCAGTTATACGATTGAAAGAAAAGAATTCAGCGGAAAAATTGTGTTTGTGTATTCCTCTTTAAAACTTCACAGAATAAAATCTTTCAAAAACGTTCACAGATTTAAAAAAAATCCTAATATTGTCTTATTATCTCAACGGGGCTTGGCATACCTCCCTAAGATAATGCTTTGCCATTTTATTGCATGATCAGGTATGCATTTTCCCATTGTGAACAATCATATAATGGTGCTATTTTTATTATTTTGTATCATTTTAACCTTCAAATATTTATTAATCAGTATATTTTCTGTAAATATCCAAATGGTTGATTAAAAATCGAAAATCGTATGAAATGTTGTATAGGGCAGGCCGATAGATCTAGAGCTATTAAATGACGGGTAATTATTTCTTAGGCACTAGTTGCTCACTCACTAAGAAAGGAGTTTTTAAAATTCTTAACTAGAATTTTAAGAGAACAATTTTGAAAACATTTTAAAATTGAAAATATCTTTTTTTTAGTTCGCTAAGTTTATTTCCATACAAGATTTTTTTTTTTGCAATTTAATTAATTTTTGAAAGATTTTTTATAATTATAGTGGTTGCGTATTTATTTATACACGCGTGTTGCTAAGTTATTAAATACATTTTTCGTATATATTATAGAGACTATAATTCAGAGTAAATTTCGTAAACAAAATTCAGGACTATAGACTCGAATCTCCTTTAATTTTTTTAAACCCTTTTCATTGAATTTAGATATTTAGTAATATAATGAATAAATTATGAAATAAATCTATTAATCTAAATTAATTATTTTCTAAATTTATTATTAAATCTAATTTCTCTTTGTAAACCTAGATTTATAAATCTATTCAGTAAACACCGAGAATAAAATTTTAATTACGATGCAATAATATTTATTTCGTAAGCAAAAATATAATATTAAATTGTATGACATGTGTAATACTTATCTGAAATTGCTGAAAGGATCAATATGAATAACAGTACTTAATTGCAATGATATCTTTTATGTTGATTATAAATTGACTATGCAATCACTGTTTGTATCATCTCTGATATTGACTCAGATAGAGATTCTGTATGATAGCAATACTATCTTTACCGACTTATCTTTATTTATACCGACGACCCTAAAGCCAAAGTGATACATAAAGTTGTTATTCTATCCTTTTGTGATACCATTTATTAATTCAACTGGAAAAAGTTTGCACTATCATAACATTTTTTAAATTCTTACCATAACTCTCTCCAATGTACATTTGATATATCAATATTTTGCAGTGGCCGTCTCTATCACCAGATCTATTACTTCTGAACACTATCATCAGATATATCTATTCAACTGCGCACATGTCGAAATTGTTAGAAGAAAACTTCTTTCTCGTCCCGATTCTGCAATGATTGTTGTTGATCTACTAAAAAGTGTAACATAAGCTAATATGCGTCTCATAGAATAATATTCGACGCCAGTACAATCGAATGTATCTAAAATGTTCTTCCTATATTCAATAAAACAATGATTACACGGAGTAACTTAAAAGTAATCATGTTACATTTTAGTCGGTCAACACATATGTTCTTTCACGGAACCTTCAGTATTCTTTCATACCTTTCTGCTTCTTTACAATAAAAACCTTTCTGGCATTTTTATCCCATACTTGATATAAATTTCTACTTGATATTTATATTTTATTTTTCATATATATATTTAAAGAAATTTCGATTTTAGTAGCAGCTGCCAGTCTCAAAATAACAACATTCAAAAGCCCACTGATCGTTTTATTTATTGCCTTTTGATAACTGTATAGAGCTTGGCTTAAATGAAAATCCTTTGATTTACTATTTTTGAAAGGAATAAAAAATGAAATCACATAAAACTAAAGAATTTTATTTATATTTCGCATTGAATGTATCGAACATAATTCAAAAATAAATCAAGTGTGAGTTTTCACTGAGAGCAATTATTTAATTTAACCAAATTAATTGAAGTTTCTGTGGGAAAAAATACACTTCTTAGATATTTGAATTCTATAATTCTTTGAAAAATAAATTAAATATAAATATATTTTTGAAAATTAATATCATTTCAAAAACTTATTTGGAAACAAGTATATTATATATGTTACGGCCAAAGCCCGAAGTTCTGCCAGTTCGCGAATTGGCTGGAAAATTCGAGCTTTGCCCAAGAGGTTTGACCAAAGTCACAAGTACTTTCAATTAATATTGTATATTCTACTTTGGCTGGCCATTTCGCGAAGTGGCCGGGAATCTTTTGCCAAAGCCCGATGTGATAATGGTAGAAGTAATTGAAATACCAAGTGCGGAACAAATATCTGTAAATTTAGGAGGAATTAACGGTTTTGTAATTCAAAATGCCATGGAAGTTCAACTTGTTGTAATAAATGATGCTTAACACTGTTATAATTGTTTTCATCGTTTGAAATTAGTAAAATTCACTATTAAAACATAATGCTTAAAAATAAGTAAAAGTAGTAAAATTCACTATTAAAACATAATGCTTAAAAATAAGTAAAAGGTACTCATTCTTGAGTACTTCATGTTGTTATAATAGTTCCGAGTACAATAGACTTAAATTTGAGAAACGCATGTACTCACTTATACGTAGGGATTCGAATATGAGTATGTGTTTTTTCATATCTGCAGAAATTATGCAAACCTAAATTTGCAAAAAGAAATCTCAACTGACATGGTTGGTTCCAGATTAATTTGAACACAGACTGCTCGATCTGTAGCCCAATGAGCTGCCAATTAGGCTAATTCGCACAAGAGCGGTGTATTCTAAGAAATATTTTAAGGGTGATCGTCAATCTTTTTCTGCTCCATAGACCTTATGTTAAATTTTCCAGATTACATTCTCTTCCAAAATATTGATTCATAAAATACGAACTTTTTTACAAGGGAAAAAAGCAATAGTAAGAGTAAATTAAAATAAATATAATGACATTTATGCTTAAAATATAAATAAAAATATGTGAAATTCGATAGATAACGCCAAAATTAAATTAAGAAAATTAATTTTAAAAAATTACATTGTTAAAAAGAAATGTTTTTAAATAATATTAACAACAAAACTATTTTTCCTTTATATTTGTTTTAATTTGCCCTTGCAAAAAATTTCATATTTTTTGAAGCGATATTTTGACAGACTATGTGATCTGAGATTTTTAACATTAGGTCAATGGAGAAGAAAAAGACTAAGGATAAACTTTAAAGGTAGTTAACAAATTGAGCACTCAGTTTCCTTTGTATTCATACACGATACGCAACGCATTTGCTCAAGATATAATTCGTCATTTTGAAGGGCGCAAATCTAATATTCTTCTCGCTATCACGTTGTGACGGCATATACGTTCACTGAATAATTTCTATTATGGCTTTAATATGAGGACAGAATAACACGAGATCATATTTTTATAAATTAAAAGCCTATTTTTAACTCAGAGGTGTCACTTATATTTGAACTCTTTTCTGAAACAATTGTACTTAAAAAATACAGTACACCGAAGTATTCATTTTTAAATAATTCATTTTTAACAATGTGTAAAACAATCTGCTCTTGCTTTCTTTCTTCCTACTTTGGCCGATCGTCCTAAGCAACTTCACGAACTGGCCGGCCAAAGCCCGAAATCAAGAAAAGATCAGACATTGACCGGTAAGTTTACAGCCACGTTGACCAGATCGCGAATTGGCCGGCCAATTCCCGAACTGGCCGATTTCAGGCTTTGGCCGTAACATATATAACAAGTATAAATTATAACAAGTTTATGTATTTAAATAATTATAATTGAAACAGGAATCTATTAAGAATTAAATCTGTTTTAAAATTTTTTGTATGACCTCAACATTAAACTTGTTTATTTTAAAAGATATCTCATTTTTTCAAAAACCAGAAATTTTAGAGAATAATTATAGTAATAATAATATCATTGATGCAAATATCTACGTAATTTCATCAATAAATTTTTAATGAAAATTAAAATGTTATTGGATATACATATTTTAATTGAGAAAATTTTTCAACAATTTCTCGTTTCGCTTTTAATATTACAACCAGGAGTTAAAATGAGCTGACAGTTTAAAAGACTTTACTGCACTTTCTCAAGAACTAGACGTGAATTTCATTATTAAATTTCACTTATGTTTATAAAGAATCATTCTATTCTATACTATTTCTTGTATTCAAGAGTCCATAAAACAAACGATGCATATTTCCCGCACATCTTTCATAATTTCCTATTACATGTAGAATCTTTTTTTTTTCATACGCTTTTAATTCATACAGTACAAGTTCTGCATTTTATGAGAATATTTTTCTTCATTTAACGATTGTATAATCCTTTTGAGAGAGGCCATCAAGTACTTTAGAATTTGAATGCTCGTCCCAATTAGCGTCAACTTTTCAGGACTTAAAGCAGGCATTCTCCATTTTATAATCCACGCTGTTACCATTAATGAGATTGCACTTGAGTGCCTAATTGGAGAAAATTCAATGAGATCTTGACATTGCAGAGAAGTTTTGAGACAGAAAAATGCTGAGAAGTTCTGAATATTCTACGAAGTTTGTATAATGCATGCATGAAATGCTCAAATCTTATTGCTCATTTCTATATAAATAAAAGTCAGAGTGGCTTGTACGGATGTATATTTCACATTGCTTTTTGACCAGATAGACTGAATTCAACCAAGTTTTCCACAATTATTGTTTGAGATAAGAATATTGTAAACCTTTTAAGGTGTAACAATTGATTAAATATTCAATTATTTCGAAATAACCGAAATTTTGCAGCTTTTTCGCATTAATTTAGGAGAAAAATATCCCACAATAAAATATTTTTACTCAATATTAAAATTTACAATTACTAATATTAATTTAGTTTCTGTGCATTTTCATTAATTTTTTTAATATTAAGTAACTAAGTTAAATAGATATAGAGTATTTTGAAATAACGAAATTTACAAATACTCCGTTGTTATTCAACGGTAAGACAGAAATATTTTACCTTTCTTTTTTATTCTTCATTTGTTAGAGGAAAAAAAACTAATTTTAGCATTATTTTTTATTAGTTTTAAAATAATCAAAAATAAAATTGTAGGTGATAAAGATATTCTGTGTATTGTAAAATTTTATCTTTACTACTAATAAAGGTGTGTGTGTGTGTGTGTGTGTATCATTAGATCTCTAGCATCAAATTTGGCTTAATTTGTAATTGCTCAATAATTTTGACTTTATTTTTAGATTTAGAACCCTATGTGAGGCTATAATGTACACCATAAGATCGGATGGTAAAATATATATTCTTCGAATTCGGTTTATTAGACTATTCTTTCACTTTTGATAAATGCAAGCTTTTTTATTGACCTTTATTACCATATTATTAAGCATTACATTATTATTATTTTCGAAACAATTTAGTAAAGTTAACAAATTCTTCAACCAATTTATTTATACATAAAATATCATGCATTTAATCGGTTCATGTCGTCCTTTTTCAAATATTGATACAAAAAAACACTATGATTTTTTTTATCATTGTGAGTGCATACTTTCATCAATATCCATTTAAGATTGAAGGAATGAATAGAATAAATGATTTTGAGCCTAATGCTTACGTTGAGAAACACACTGATCCCGCTAATAAGTCATTCTTCATTTTCTTAGAAGAAGTGCAAAACAGGGAAAAGGAACTTCCTTTTACATGGCAGTGTTTCCTTGCCAAATTAGTTCTTCAGCAGAGAAACATCATTTACAGCAATCGTAGCGATTCTTTCTGGTGCTGTCTGTTGTGGTAAAAAAGTGCTTTCCTTGCAAGACATTTCTTTACTTGTTACCCATTTGTTTTGATTAATTGCTTACCTGATTTGGGAAGTGGGTTTTCTTAACATACAAATATTTTTACCGGTTTTATTTCTGAAATAGGGATTTAAGTATATTATTTAAATTTTACTTAATAGCTATTATATTTCATATTTTTGTCACTTTATATGAAACTTAGAAAATTTATTTAACGAAGAAATTTCCTTTTTAAAATGATATCTTTCGTTCAGTATGTTTATCATATTTTATTTAAAATATGAGTTAGTTTAGTTTAATTAGATTAAAATCCTGTTTTTGAAATTAAATTAGGGTTATTTCATTACGACCTTAGAATTTTGGAATTAAAATTTTGGCAAAGCTCTCTAAATTTCCATTACATCACAGCTCTAGGGAATTTACATTAGATTTAATGTATATCTAAACGTACACAATTGATTTTCATTGAAATCCCAAATGAATCCATGATACGATACCGATATTTCTTAAAAGAATGATTTAATTTTTCTAACATCAAATAACTCAATCATTTCTCAAGAAGATTGAATAACTGGAAATTGTCTGTCACATCTATATGTTATTAATATGATTTTTTGATATAATATATAAAGAGACTTTTATTAAATTTGACGATTAAAAACGTAATTTTCACTTTTCTTGATCAAATATTTATTGTTTGATCATGCAAACATTTTTTACACCCCTCATGTTAACCCCTCATTTAAAATATTAATGTATAAGTGAAAATGTATTACTCTTAAAAAATTATTAGATATTTTACTATAAAATTCAAATCCCTATAAAACTGATTTACGGAATGCTTCTTAAATTCGATTACTCATTTTACATTCCTGTTACAACTATAAGATGAAATATTTATTTACTTATTTTCAAATGAAAAAATTGTATCTTAATAAGTGGAGGAATATTGCTACCATGATATTGAAACTTAATTCTAAAGAATATTTTACCCGTGCTGTTTTTCATAAAATATACAAATAAATGTGAATCATCATTTTTGAAAGTAAAGAAAAAAGAAACACTGAGTAGGTAACTTGAAAGGATCATAAAATTCCTAATTATTAATTAGACATATTTAAGTTAGTAATAACTTTTTTCGATTATTTAGAATATCAGCAACAATCTATATTCCCCATGATTAATTAGAAGAACTCAACTTTATTCATAGACTAATCTCACATTATTATAGAAAGCATTTTTCTGAAATATTCACATACTTCCGTATTCACTTATACAAATTACTGAGATCCAACTGAAGTAGTTATTAAAATTACCATCTTTGTCTCGATATTAGATATTCAAACAACTATTTAATCCTTATTTAATTTATAATGATGGGTTATTCGACTTGATACAAATTACATATATAAAGCTGTCTGAGCTTAAGACCTGCAAATATCTCTTAATAATTAATTATGTTTTAGAAAGCGTATATTTCAGAGTATTATTAGAAAATATGCTTTGAATTTTGGAATTATAGCTTTCATTCGTAATTAAATGACTGACATTTTTTTTCTTAGTTTAATTCTGCAATACTATATTTTTTTTCTAAAAGTTGTTGTTTCTATTATTGCGTAAAGTTTTTATAACTATGGATGCAGATAATAATATCAAAATATGAAGAATTTGTCTCTTAAATGAAGAAGGGATGATAATATATTAGAGGTTTATATTTTTTGGAACAACCATTACATCCAAACACCAACCATGTAATACCATCCCTTACTGAACAAATTAAATTTTACAATATTCTTAAATAACTCAACTAATTGCAATATTTTATTAATTAATAATATCATTTATTCGCTATTTTTTATTAATATTATATTTAAAATAACAATAAGAATAATCAATGTGCTTTTTTACATTTTCACATTAGCAGAGTTCTGTATTTTTACATAAGATATAAAAACTGTAATATTGCTTTAAAAAACGATGATATTCTGTGTAAATTATTCTTCATACTTGAAATTGAATTTCTGAACATATTCATTGGGTTTTGCGAAATTCTGTAAATTCAAAAGTTTATCCGAAATAAATTAAATAATTTTTTCTATTCCTCGTATTTAGGCAGAGTTTGAAGTTTTAGTATATTCTGGGGCCAGTTAATAAAATTTAAATTATTAGAAATAGACTTATTCTTCCAATTTGAAAAGTAAACTAAACTTTTGCACTAAATAACAATAAAAAATTATATTTTAGTTTGGTTGATTCAATAAAGAAATTGCTAAAAAAAACCTCCTAAATCAAGAGAAATTTGTGGATGAACACATATGGCTGCCTCGGTATGGTTGATGATAGGCTTAAAATAAAATTTCAAAGTTCCCTAATTATGTCAGTTTTAATGGCAGAAGACGGAAATTGTTTTGTTTAAAATAAAATCATACTAAGAATATTTTACAAAATATGACTGAAAGTATTGAGATAATATCAAAAAATTTAGTCTTCTTAATTTTTCGGTAGTATATTTACCAACTCAAACAACATAAAGTATAATTATTTTTATTCTTTTAAATGTTTTTCTAACTGGAAATATGTACTTATGTCAACAGATTTAGATACAAGTGATTGGGACACATTAAAATGGGCATCCTGCATATCATTGCTCAGTTTTCTAGTAGAGAATAACTATTTATATACATAATGAAAATTAATTGAGATATGGAAAACGTTAAAATGCATATCTCAATTCTAAGGTAAAAACAACGATACAAGTTATAGTACAGTTCGAATAGGAAATAAAGAATGCTCCAAAGAATTTAATAAAGATTTAATAAAGCAATTCAATTGCATCTTTTCCAATTTTTCTAACACGAATCCGATGTTCAGCATTCAGATTTCGCATCGCGTTTGAATTTCCTCCGTTGTATTATTTATTCTGATGCAGTGTTATTGTCTTGTTGCTGATAACTGTAACATGATGGATGATGATGATGCGCGTGCATCCAAACACGCTCGTCTCGTTTTCGAACGCTTTTCCTTTTTTTCCCGCCACTCGGACAGAGAACAATAAAAATGAAGGACAGGGGTGGGAACAATTTAACGAGATTGTATTCGATATCTTCCTTTTTTTTTTCTTTTTTCTTTCTTTTTTTTTTTACGTTTTAGTTTGTTCTTGCTTCGTGTTGGTGGAATGGGACATTATAACAAATGGTGGGGTGAAGTGTTCCTTTTTTCCTTTGTTCCAATGGGGTGCGTGAGGCGTAATGTGATACATGTTCGGGCAAATGATGATAGGATCGTGCGAGGTTTCCGTGCGAGGTCCCTTTTATTTTTTACCTCCTTCTGTTGGATTACCTTTCAATGATTTATAAAGTTTTTCTGAAATAAGATGAGCTGTCATATTAGCAGCGAATAACGAAAGTCGAAGCGAAGTTGTGAGTGATCGTCTTTAAAGCTTGTATGAAGTTGCTTTCTTGAACTCGTCAATGGGGTTGCGTGGAGCTCACGGATTTTGGAACTCTAAAAATCGAAAAAAAAAATAGCTGTTTTCGACTTTTCTGTAAAATTGAAAGATTTCTCATGAACCTAGAAATATGTTTACGACATGTTGGAAAACTAACTTTTAAATTTGAAATGTAATTAAAAATTTATTTTTCAGCAATAAATGTACTTTTAAAGGGCTAAGTTTTCAAAAGTTTGTAGGCCGACAAACTATCTATAAATTGTGTCTTGTGACAAGTATGATTAAAAATCACGCAAGACGCTCTAGACGGCAAGCCGCTGAACATAAAACTAACAAATTTAGCAAGCAGTTACCTTTTGAACAGTTGGTACTCATTAAAAAAAGTTTTTATTAAGTAAGTAGACTTTCAATTAAAAATCAATCGAAAATTATGTCTTATTTTAGACACTTTAAAATTAAAAAAATTAACTTCAGTTGTATCTAATTTTTTTCCACACAATGTTTTCCACTCATTTCAACAAATTTTTCAAAGTAAATAAAGTATACTTTTCATTGCTGTAGTCACTATGATTATATAAACGCAAATATTGAAAATATATTGTCTCAAATTGGTAACAATAAATTTAAATACTAAACTAAGTACAAAAACTGAGTTTTCTAATAAAGAAGATAATTATACAAATATTATAATGGCTGTTGAATGGATACCGAATTAATCATCGTGATTTTGGCGATAATCTTGACAACAAAAATGAAGGATCCCGAATAATCGAAAATTTTGGTGATATATCCGATAGTATCCAATGTCCGATGATTTATCCAGAACCTTCGATGTCCTGTAAGATAGCTATAAAAATTGGAGATGAACCGAAAGTTATAGTCAGTCGTGCAAACGAATTGAGAAAGGTAATCAATTGAGTTAAGTGAGTGGGATCACTCCTAAATTTCTTGTTCTCTTAATGTTGTTTATTACTGCTTTGTTGTTATTTATTGTAAGTACTATTCTGTGTATGCTTTGTTTGTGTATTGTTACAGTAAAATGATGCTTTCAGGTAGAATAATGCATCTTTTTTCTTTATTGAGCATATCGGAATTCCTTCCCTATGTTACAAATATATCGGATTTTTGCCCATAATAACATTTTTGTTCGCATTTTATTGTTGCAATATTTAAGATTAACTTTAAAAAATAATATTAAGAAATATGAATGAATCCTAAAATATTATCTGACCATGATGCTTATTTCTACTGAAATACTATGATACCAGAAAAATACCGGAAAATAAATAAAAAAATTCTTTTTTAATAAAGAAGCTAAAATAAACATACTTCACAGTTCGCTGCTTTCATTGCAGAGACAGAAACAAGTTCATACAACATAAATAAGATGTGACAACAACCAATCATACGAGTTTTGTCTTATTAAATTGAATATTGCCACATTTTCAACTGGGAAAAAAAATTAGTGAGATTATGTTTCAACGGCTGACTAATTAATTCCATATCTAACATAGATTGGAAGTTCAAATATCTTTCAAATTTTTATTTGTTTATATGGCATCATGTTTCATGGTTGCCCGCCAAAGTGTAACTATATCGGTTGGAATTTCGGAAAGATTCATTTATTATTTCTTCACGAATATTCAACAATTCTGAATATTTCAATATATTTCTGTTTTATTGAAGTTTTATTGTTATCACTGATGAGATGTGATGTTTCCAATTATATAAATTAAAACTTGCATGTAGAATAAAAACATGATATAGTAAAATATTATGGCATACAATTTATTATTTTAAATTTCTTATATATTATTATTAATATTTGAATGTGAAATCGCACGTGTTAAGAATTTAAATGTTTATTTTAAAAGTTGTCTTGTAGGTGAAAACAGATGGGCTTATATTAATGGATGTGCCAGTTTTCATGGCAATCAAGGTTTCTAGATTAAAAAAATAAAGAAAAATATTTATACATAAAGAGCATTTAATTTCAAATTTGGGAGTAACTATATATATTTTATGATTAAGGAAGGAAATCGATTATTTTATAGTTATACCCGTTATTTCATAAAATGACTGGTCAAGTGTATTAAAAGCGAGCAGTTCACTAGCATTTTTCTATTTAATTAATTATTTATGATCGTAATAATAAGGTAATAACGCTCTGAGTTCCAAATTCAAAAGGTTATGAAGTCAGGTATTAAAAAAAATGTTCAAATAAAACATAATTTGTCAAAATTGTATTTGTTCTAAAAATAATATTCTATACAATTCCAGATATCATTGTAAGGGATTAAAATATTTTCCACTTAAATGTTAAGGACTTAAAACGGCTCACTCAAAGAAATAAAAAGACGACGATTTATTTCAAACAAAAAAGAATAACAAAAAAAGTAGTAGTAGTAGTAGTAGATATATCTACACAGGAAAAATATTAAATTCCAGCCGGCCAGTCGACATAGAGGGTAATGATAGATGCTACAGTAAAGATGCAATGATAAATGGAGACAAGATGTCACGCCTGTTTAATAATCTTTACTCTAACTCATAATTCTACTATACATTTGTATACATAGCATTTTATATGCTGTAGAAATCCTTTGAATTGTTTATTTCGTTCTTTAACTCACTATCATTGGTTAATTTATAGAATTATCTGTTACACACCTTAGCAATTTTTATCAATTATATCATGATATTGTAGCGAAAATTGTTCCTTCCGATCAAGCACCGATGGCTCAGTAGGCTGAACGAAGCATCTCATAGTTGACCTGAAGGTTGCGGGTTCGAATACAAGCGAAGCGAACTGTCAAAAATTGACTTTTAATTTCAATTTGCTTTATGTCAAAGTTATGTTAATTATTCTAATCTTTTATTTATGTAAATTCCTAATTTTCTGCGAGCCTTCAAATTCTAGAAGGTTCTTCAACTGTATATAAGTAGTTGTTCAATCAGTTAGATTGGTAATAAAATCTTCAATTGATCTTGAGCGTGTTCATTTCTATTGGACTTGCTGCATTCACCTCATCTACGCGACAATATGATTATTACTGCATTATACATTTAAATTATAACTTAAATAAGAAACACGCTAATGTCATTTGTGATGATTTATAGAAATCTATTGATTTATTTTGACAACTCTCAGGTCTCTTAAGCCTATTTTTTCCTTTCTATTTCTTAGTCACTCAGATATAAAGAATAAGAATAATTCTATCTGCTGACGTTTGTGAATAATATTCTATTTTTATCCAATTTTACTATCTTGTTTTCCTTGCATATTAAAGTTAAAAAGTTCACGATAAAAAAAGTTTTTGAAATTTTCCTCAAACAGTTCTGAAATGGGATTTAGCCGACTATCTGAATCTGAAATTCACAACAATTTTTTTTTCTATTGCAATTTTGTTTAGAAATATCTAGTATAAATATCATTGTTAATTACATAAAATGTCTCCAATTATTATCTTGATTTCTAAAGCTAATATATTCTATTTTATTTTTAGCACTATGAATCTGATTATACTTAAAAAAATAGAAATAGTTGTTAGGTTAATGGGATTTATCTGAATATTTATATTCAATACCATATCTCAATCTCTACTTCGGTGATTGTTTCTTCTTCACGATTCATTAAAATAAGAAGCGTAATAAACAACTCCTTTAATAAAAACATTAATGGTGAGAAGTAAGTCAACAAAATGAAAGAACAAAATAATTGCTACTACTAGGAAAACAATTATACGACACCTTCCGGATCACTATCATAGAACTAATTTTTTATTTCAGTTATGAATAGAAATATCTTTCCGGACTAGATAAAATATGCCAGATTTTGAAGAAATTCTGAGGATTTTTTTTCAGAATAAAAACTGAAGAATGGTGCAGCTCGGAGAAATTTCATATAATGGAATTAAGATCATATCAATATGCATTTGGAAAAAACGTCCATGAAGACCATGGCATTTTTAGAAGTTGAGTTAATCCTAAGGAACAAGAATTTCGGTTAGGAAAAAACATACTACTTATTTCTAAAAGAAGTTCAAAACTGAATTTTTGAAAAAAGAGCTACAAAATTTTATTTTTGATATTTTTTTACATGCTTGTATTTTTGATTCTAATTAATTTTCTTGCCCTTTCTTAATAAAATTCTGCATTTCAAGAAAATAAGTAAAGCTCTTCTCTTAAAATTAAAGTGATTCCTGATTTTATATCGAATAATTCACTTGAGTTATATGATCTATTCAGAATCAGAAAATGATGAATATTTTATCATTTAAAAGCAAACGACTTTTTAAATATTATCTCAAGCGGAGTGAAAAATCAAAATTTTGACATACCTTGAATGAATAAACTTATCAGGTATTTATCAGAACTTATCATTTTCAGACGACAATGCAAAATCTGAATGTTAAAAATATCTTTCCCAAATTGACTGAATAAACAAAGTCAACGGAAAACAGGCGAGAATGATTTTTTTTTCTATTGTTTATTGGCATCACGGTTTTTTCCGCACAAATCGCTTCTAAAAACTTCACCATGTATGAGTAAAAGAAAAAAAAATGGAAATCATCGGGTGGAGTCAGAGAAACACCCCACGTACCCAAACGATTGTCGACGAGGCCATCTGCCTTCTCGCAGACTTTTTTCATAGTAGTAATCAGAACGATTCACTCTTTTTATTCTCCCTCATTAGAGTGCTTTGTCACACCAGTCTGATTCCGAAATGCGATTCATAGCAGAGCGGCCAGCCATCTGTGACTGCTGTCTGCCGTGAGTCAGGAAGGAGAACGCCCAGGGAACGCAAATATTTCTCTTCGTCTTTTTGACAGTCTGAAAAGCATATTATAGCAGAAATGGATCGATTTGGGATTTACCCGTATGGATCACTCAGTGCACAGGACAAAACAGACTTGTGTGAAATTGAGATACGAAATTTTTTTTAGCGTATTTTATTTTTTTGAGACACTTTATTAAACCATACTAATAACAAAGTTGTGGGTTTGAATGAGTAAGTAAAATTATATTTTTAGGAATGGTAGTTATACATTATTACGAATCTATAATATTTCTTTTCTGTGCAGAAAGTCTTCTAGATAAGAAGAAAGCTTTACAGATACTTTTTAATGAATGCGGAATGGATGCCTATTCAATTCTCCAGCCCTTGGTGAATTTTCCTGGCGATCATTTCGCAACTCAAATACGAATTTAATGACTTTGACGGCAGAAATGAAGGATCCGGAATATTCTAGAATCTTGGAGATAGCCTTTAGGACACAAGTTCCCCAGGTTTGTTCTACAGCAGTCAATGTCTTTTCATGAAGCAATAAAAAGTGTAGTTGAGTCAGTCAGTAGGCGTGAATTATGTTCAAGCTAGTAATAAAGTGAATTCCCTTTTTGCAATTTTGAACTCCAACAAGTCCTCTCGGTGGTTTGTTCCTGTTGCGTTTATTTAATGGCGATTTGCTTCTAGTATGTTGTTGATTTCTGCTTTTGTTGTGTGTGTGTGTGTTATTGTTCCACAAGCCAGACTATTCGACTTACAGCTACCAAATTTGGTACAAACATTAAACTGGAGGGTACGAATATACACCTCGATTTATATTGATCGAAATGATTTTTTAAAACTTTGAATTGTAAGTGTTTTTGTGTGTAACATCTGAGATCATGCCAAATGTGGTAGTTATATCAGCTATCAAATTTGGCACACTTACCTATTCGTTAGAGTATTGGCATGCACATATCGGAAGAATTTTATTGAAATTTTTTAATTAAAAAGTAGGTGAGATTTTAGAGCTTCTCTGCGATAACTTGCGAAAATATTATCACATAAAATCAATCTTTTTGCCATTTAAAATTGGAAATATCTTCTTCTTGAAAGTACCAATTTATTTCTTCTTCTTGATAATACCAATTTATTTCTCGCTCATTTTTTTTATCGATACTGATGAATTTATTGAAAAAAATTTGCATAATTTTCAACAACAGATATCACTATTGCAATGAGATTCAAACCTTGTCCATTATTTTACCAAATATTGTGTCGCAAGATTTTTTTTCGATGTTTCAAGCTAAAGAAAAAAAATCTCCATTTATTTCTTGTCCAGTTTATATGAGAAATAAAAAAAAGGAATTACAGTATAGCAAAAGACAACGTAAAATTATAAAATAGAATATCTGGACAGTTACATTTTTATTGATCATTTGACGTCATGGAGCTTGATTCCTTTTGGAAGCTCCATGTACATAATAAACGGAACGAATATAAGGTTATTAAAATAACACGACTGTCATATCCACCACAAAGTGATGTGTAAAAATATATGATTACAGAAATCATAAACATCAAAATCCGGTACGAGAGATTTAATTAAAAAAATTTCAAAAAATGATATTTTCAAAGAACCAGATGGTTTTCATAGCTCTGTAGAATCGACAATGAATAAAACGAATCTTATTAAATTTGTAATTCCTTTTTTTTTTCTTTTTTTTTTGCTATAGGCAATAGGAATGAATTCATTTTTCTTTTTATACGATATTTTTAAAAATAAAAATATTATTGTAATTATTTAAAACTGGTAGGTATATCCGATGTTACTTGGGATTAAAATTCCTTCGTGTATAATATTTTTAACATAAACCTAATTTCGTATAAAATATTATAATGCATAAAAAAAATTTGTAGTCCAAAACGTTCATTAATAAAATTTAGAGTCTCAACTGAATCAAACATTGCTTTAAGAAATATTGATAGCTAATTTTCACAGTAATTTATTAATATTATTGCTGCACATATTTTGTTCACAAATGCTAAAGTATAAGTAAGGTCATCTTCATTTGAATGATTCATTTTATTTTATTTTTAAACTTAGTGTTAAATCACTACTTTATGACCCATAAAAGCATTGTCAAAAGACGTAATAAAATAAAAGAAGAATTTAAACAAAATAGCAGTAAAGAAGTTTAAATTGTAAAAGAAAGCAATTTTTTGTTAATTTCTGATTTATTGAATATTTCATTAATTTTTGCTTTGTCTTATGTAATAGATGTGCGAATCTGGTAGAATTCAACCCAGCTGTTTAGAAGGCGAAGTGATATATACATATATAACTACATAGACTTATATATACATATATATTCATAGAAAATATTGCGTTAATACTTTTATTTATTGGAGTTTTCAAAGGCCGAATTGAATTAAACCTAGGGCATAGCAAAATCAATTTTCTCATTATATAGTAAGCTATCATTAAACACAAAAATAATGGCTGCTTTTTGCAGAATGTATTTGGTTCAGAATTTGATAGAAAGTCCATATACCAAATTTCCTGAATTATACTTCCTCTCTGCCTTCTTTGTATAGGAGAAAGTATAAATGTTTCTCTACGAATTCGTTTCGTATCATAATGGTTTATGGGAAAAAACCATGCTGTGGATCAAATTTAAAGTTAACATTTTATCTCAATTACTAAAACCTGAATTAATATACCGAAGACTTTTAAACTTAACTTTTAATGCATTTCAAGAATCAATCGCCACTAAGTAAAACTTTTCTTTTGTTATCAAATTTAATTTTTCCTCTTTTTCTAATTGATCATTATGATACGATTTAAAATTGTTGAACAACATTTTCGGTCTTCGAAATTTGACAGGATAAAAAGCACTTTTTTTTTTTTTTGTCAAACTCGAGTTTTTTTTTCAAAAAAATAATTAAATATTGGTTTAAAAATTTTGCTAGTTACTTCCATTTATATAATATGTACTTAAAAGAAATTTCAAAAACCCCGCTTAAATTTGAAATTTTCCAAATTTTCTCAATTCTTCATTTCTAAAATTTTATTTTATTTTAAATTTACATCTAATTTAATTAAGTTACCGTTACGTTTTATAGA
>JAPMOR010111961.1:297794-329843 GCA_026543865.1 Argiope aurantia
TTCGTTATTTTTCAGGACATTATTAATCATACTGTGTAAAAAAACCCATCAAGCTCGATAACAGATCAAAAAGAAAACATGAAATTCAGGTAGAAACATACAACCGAAGCGTACCCAAATATAATACCTATAGAAATTAACAAAGCTTTAGCAGGCAGCAAATAGGTGGTCAAATAACATCACAACTCAATAGACTGGAAAGCGAAAATGCTCAGAGAAAAACAACTGGAAAGCTGGCTTTACGATCAACATTTGAAAGAGAAAATTGAAGTTCATGTGCGGGAATCTGTTGATATAGTCTCCGTGATAGGGTATAGAGTTTTCTAGAAGAATCCTCGGATCTCGGTTACTAATTAAGATACCGAAATAATTGTTTTATTTTTGAAAACCTTTGTGCTTTTCTTTTATATCGTTAAATTAGTTGTGAAATTTGCTGCTAAGATTGAGGATTCAATGATGCTGTATACATTCAGCATGCATTAAAACTATAATAATCCGTTTTTCTACTCTGAGACAAACTGCGAATGAAAGAAATATAACAGATTTATAACATACAGACGTTGTACAGATTTTTTTTTGTACAGACGTATGCACTTATATAAAAAATAAAAATGAAATATTATTAAAACATAATCTACAGTTGGAAAGCAAAATTATACAAAAACTTAAAAACAAGATCATGTACTAAGGTTATTTTAAAAAAAGCTATTCAGAACTGTTTAATGTGAATAATCTCTGATACAAATCACTTTGAACGCGACCCACCCACTTATTTGAGTTCGTAGAAGACAGTATTCGGTGTCTATTAAACTCGGGCTAGCAGGTTCCCTCGTGAAGTGCCACATCCGGTGTATCTCTATCTAACCCTTCCGTAGAGGAAGTAGGAGCATCGAAAGCCGAAATCACTTAAAGTGTCATTGCGATATTCTCGAAGCCCTTTCCAGAATGAAGACGCGCGACACAAAGAGCCCCGGACCCGTCAGGATTAGGGGGGGGGGGGAGAAAGGGAGGTGGCTTTCTTGACAGCACAAAAAATGGCTGCTAAACAAGCGCTTGTCAAGGATGGCAAAGGTTTCCAGTTTCGAATTTCATTTCGAGTCTGAAGGATTCTAACATGACTTCATTTTTTTAACGTTCTTTTGGAACGGATCAGCGAATGCTCACATTTTGTGGTTGGACTTTTTTTTAGATGTTTTTGATGTTAGAAATATTTAGGGTGTTATAATATATATTATTTATTTTGGAAGTCTAAAGTTTATTTAACTGTTCAAATTTTATGGATATGTTTAGAAAATCTTCAACCGATTTCACATACATTAATGAAATATAAAAATATGGCCATTTTTTATGAGTTAGTATTTTTTTCCCCAATGGCTGAAATCTGTTATCTTCTTTATGAGTGAAAGGTTCTTTATAAGTGGAAAATAGAGTTTTTATTGGATGCAAATTTTGGCGACCAAAAAAAAAGTATGCAAATTCAAACGTTTATGACTGGCGCTGCCTGCTTAATTGGTTGTATTTAACTTTTTTCCTCTGCGGAATATTGACAATTCCAAGAGTTGTGCACTGTTGGCATGTTTTAGAAAAGATTCTAAGGTCTGAGCAATATTTATGTTAGACTATGTGATAATAATTTCCACCTCGTTTTTAAATACATATAAATTTTGTTTCCCATTGAATCGATTCTATATTTTCCGGTGGACAATCAACAATGACATAGAATCTGTGTCTTTTTTACTTTATTGTACACATAGTATGGAGAAAATATAGTAATCGTCAAAAAATTCAAGCTGGAGATTTTGACGAATCTCCATGCTCTACACTTCTCTGAATTCCCAAAATACATTTTTAGAAAATGTCCGTCTGTCTGTCTGTCACAACGATAACTCAAGAACATTTTGGTATAGACGGATGAAATTCAGTGTACGGTCTTTATTCCAAATTCGCAGATTTCTTTCAGAATTTGAACAAAATCTGCTCAGAGGAAGTCTGTCTGTCCAGCTGTTCGAATATAAGTTAACACGATAATTAAAAAACAAAGATAACTCGATAGATAAAATTCGATTCACGGAATTAGCATCTATAACCTGTAAAATTTTGAGCCAAATCAGGAAAACCGTCTGTCGGTCTGTACTGTCAGAAACATGTAAACGCGATAATTCAAAAACGCAATGACTTAAAAATTTCAAATTTGGTATATGATTTTTTGATTACAAGTGTAGTTGTGTGTCAAATTTTTATTTCAATTGATTTAGAAAAACGCAACCGAAACACAGATTCGATTTTCGGATACTATTATCCGCATATCAGGTATTAATCGCCAAACTTGCCAAGGATGTGCGATAGATTCAATAAAAATGCTATTGTATTTGTGCGACATTGCAATTTAAGGTATTGCAATTGCAATTCAAACATAACACTTTTATTAGAGAGTGTGAGAAAGCTATAGTTACACCACTTTTGCGGTTCAATTTTAACATGTCTAATGTGATAACTAATGAAAATGTTATACTCAGAGAAAGCCTGAGTAGTACAAATGAGTAATATCTCTGCATATCAAAAGTAAATAATAAAGAATATCTTTTCATAATTCGTCAAATAAATAACTTGAATGATTTTTATTTAGTCCCTTACTTGTTTTCTTTTTTCATAATCTCATTAGATGACATTTTTTGCTTCATGATTGTGCTGTCTTATTGATTAAATTAACTAAGAATCAAAAAAATTCTTGAGTTGTCTGCGGATTAAGTGTCATTTTTGTATCGTATTATACCTTCTGTTAATGATTTAATTTCAAATTATAACATCCATAAGCGATAATTCGATGTCTTTATGGCCCAAATGCATGAGGATTAGAAGGATAAATAAATTAGAATTATTTAAAAAACTCAGAATGCCGTATATTTTAGTTTTATTAGATTAAAGTAAAAGCACTCATATTCCTTTTTAAAATGAAATACGCTATAAATATTTTATGAAATTTCTGTATATTAACTTCAGATAATCTAAAACTTGTAAGAAATTTCCTTTCTTTTCAAAAATGTTGACACCTTTACAAATGAATCTAATTTCTGACAGCTGTTGGAAACAAACTTTTTTTATTCAGATTATTTTGGGGAAAAAAAGAAGATAATCTTTATGGACTAAATCAACTGGATTCCAGAAAAAGAGTTGTATAAGTCTTGATCACAAATTTCTTGTGTTATCTATATTATTGAAAATTTGAACATTAATTTTAATTGTGTGTGTGAGAAATAAAACATTAAATTTTACATTTTATACCCCAATTGATTTCATTTTTTTTTTCTATAAAAAAGAAGCGACAATATTCACCTTTCAAATATTCATATGTTTCCGAAATTTTATAATTGTTTCCGTTGCCGCATATTTTCTTAAAAAGTCTCTATATGATTCTTTTATCTACCTCACAAACAAAAAAAAAACCCTTAATAGCAGTAGTTTCCGGAAAACGACACGAAAGGAAACTGGGTTAACATAATGATAATACTCGTGATAATACAAACATTTCATGGAAGAAATCGTAAGTCACGCGATGGGCCGCAGTCGCCATTTTGACGAAATGAAATATGATGCAGTTTTTGCCAAAAAAATTCGGAAAACTTGCAGATTCCTTCTTATTCAAAAAACCTCAGAGCATCTACGGTAATGTTGTTAGGGCTATTCAGTACATTTGTTTTAAAAAGAATTTTCAAAACATCGTATAACTTTCATCAAAATCATTAACTGGACATACCTGGACTCTGTTCTAAATTATACAAAAGATATTATAAAGAATTTGCAATATTCCTTTCTTGAACAAATTATTTATTTCATAATAAGATAGAACGTTTTACAGATATTTATTTGGGGTGCTGAAAGGGTGCTAAATCAATGTTCCTAACCTTGGCTACGAAAATTAAGGTTTTAGAAAATACAAGAATTATGACGATATCTCTTTTAGAAGCCGATTTTCACATAACCTTCTAGAAAATTCCGTATCTTTCAGGAAAAATATGAAATGCCAAACGACACATAAGGAATAAATTGCTCTTTGGAGTGTGAAATCTTTAGTTGCAATTTGAACACTATTGTACTATTGTTATTGTTGTAATTCAAAAACGATTGGCTGTAGCGTTTGTGTTGTTGATTTCTAGAACCAAAAAAAACTCCAAACATATCATGTTAATCAACTATGATGAACTACGTCTGATGATAACTGAAATATATTAAAAGTATAATTATAAAAATAAATAAACATTATAATAATGATACAATAATGTATATAAAATTACAGTATTATATTAATGTATAATAATACATGAATGATTAGCAATGCATAAAAAAATGACGAAATTGTCTAGCTGGCAACAAAAATAGACGAAATCGGTTCAATTTTTGAAACTGGAGGTTCTGTCAAAATTTAACAAAACCTCTCGAAATGAAGAGGAAGAGAAAACATGACTATTGATAACAAATCGAGGAATCATGAGTTTCAATATGACATAAAGCTTTTTGAAATCGGTGCAATGATTGTGGTGATGAGTTCTATCGTCTATTTTTCACATGAAAGTGTATACGATGAAGCGTTTTTTTTTTTTCAATTTCTTTCAGAAATGGAGGAGGAAGGGTGACAGAGACCCTTGATGACATATCTAGAGATCATAAGCTTTTATAGGAAACAAAAGTTAGAGAAATCGCACTAGTAGTTGTGGTTGGGTGACTGGTACAATGATTTTCTTTATTATTTTAAATATATCGATTTCATTTAAATATATCGATTTCATTCTTATGATTTACGTTTTCTGCCATTACCATCAATACTTTCAAAATTTCTCAAAGGTATACATATTGCAAATTGAAAAATTATGATCTAATTTAGAAATTATTGATTAAGAAGTTGTAATTAATTTTAATAAATGCCAAATTAAGGCTTAAAATTCAATATGCATTTTAGTTTGCAAAAACTTTGAAATATTTCAAAGCCGGACACATATCAAAATTAAATATAATACGATTAAATAAAAAAAATTGTATGAAATTGCTCCATCAGATCCATTGTCCATAAATATAGTTGAAATTAAGGCATTTTAACGTTATTTTCTCTAAAAATACAATATTTACAATTTTATTAGGATCTCAAACCCTTTGATATATCATATTTATCACTGTATAAAACCGTCTAGAAATATGATTACTATTAATCATCTTATTCACAAAAAATATACCTCTGGTAACATTTGTTATATTGCTATCTGCAATGCATTATACTGTCTAGACTAAGAATATATTTACACTAAAATTTCACTGTGTCGTTTATCTTTCAGATCAATTTCCGTGAATTGCATTCTTTATACACATTGTAACCTTTTCTCTATAAGAGTTGTTTCGGTTTTCCATGTATCAGGAAAATAATAATACATAGTAATACATTTAAGATTTTTCTTTGGCAAAAACAGTTTTCTTGTAGAAATAATGGGCCAACGCTTCCCTCGCTTTCAATCATGTTATTCTATGTTTTTCGTTTCCGTTGGCCTCTATGGTATAATAATAAGCTATTTTTCTTTTAGTGCCATGTCTGGGAAACACTAAGTATTCTTGTTGTTATAATAATAATAATAATATAGAATTCTATTGGCGAAAACACAACTCTATATTGCATTAATTTTCTTCTTTTCCGGAACAAAAGCAACATTAAACGCACCTGTTCTGAACATAAAACAACAGTTTAGTTTTTCCTTCAGTTTTCGAAATGGAAATCAATATCCATTAGATATTTTAAAATAATATATTATAAGGTCAAATAAAGTCTTAATATTCAATGTGCTTGTTAAACTTAAAATATTTCAAAAGCCTGACGCATTGATATATTTAAAACTAGCCACCTTTGGCGACCAGATGGTTCTTCGAGAATATTAGTTGTGTTTAATTTCAATTAAATCTTATCTGCAGAACTTTATATTCATCAAATGCTTAATAAAGTATTTTCAAGCAATAAATTGTGACAGTCATCATATTAATATTATCTTAACAGCCTAACATCTGTTCTATTCATTGCATAAATGAATAGTTTTAATTGAGTAAAATCCCAGGAAACCATAGTGCTGTTAAAAACATGACTGTCTAATTTTCAAATACGCTTTACATTTTTGGATCTGTATTTTCATTTTTTTATTTGTCTTTTAAACTACACAAATATTAAAAAGAAACTTTAGCCCTGATTTTCGACAACAGAAAAAAAATCCCACGATTAAATATTTAATACAGAATTAAAAGTTGTTTTAATTTCATTGAAACTATGAAATTTATTTATTATTTAATTTATTATTAAACAAGCAAAACAAATATTTTTTTTAAAAAACTAGAAAATTCCAGAAAATATGTAGAAATAAATTGGTATCATTAAAAAATAATTTTTAAAAGTATTAAAATGGTGTGAAAAGTTATGTGCAATAATATTTCAGGAAATTACCCCAGAGAAAAACCAAAATCTGACATCAATATTAATTAATTTAAATTCTAATAAGAATGTACCATTTTCAAAAATTTACTAGCACCACATTTGGCATATATAAATAGAAAATCATTCTATAGATTCTATTAATCCAAAACACAAGCTCGTACACAAACATACATTTTACCCAATTTTTATGAAATAATAATCTAACACATATCCTACCCCATAATTGACAAAACGAACTAATTTGTCTCCTAAGCCACTGGTCCGATTTCTACAAATTTGTTTCATCGATGATCAAGATATGATCATCAACAATGGAAATAAAAACAAGATGAAACATTAGTAGTTACAATGAAGATGGTTTCGATTTCAATTTAAAAGGAGATTGTATTGTTATAAAATATGGTTAAAATATTTTAAAAATGGATTAAACATATTAGAGGACAAAAATTAATGTAATTAAAAATTCTTTTTAATTTTTAGACTATAGAAAAATATTTGTGTGTTACAATAATTTTGAAAATTATCAAAGAAAAATGCCAAAATTTCGATAATTTTTAATTGATTAGAACAGTCATTAGAATTTCAAAAATTCTCACTGAAGTATACATTAATGTTCCCAAAAATATATATATGTATATGCTGATTTCGGTTGTTATAGGTCAAACGGTCTTCTCAGTAGAGAAGCAACACATACGCATTCATCATTATTAATAAATGGGATGAAACTTTTAAATTTCTTTTTGAAAAAACAAGCATATAAATTTTTTGGCAAAAATGTGCATTCAATAATCATCAATACAAATCAGTTAGCAGTTTCATTTTCACTCTGCGTCCAACAATTAATTATAGATGCTATACTTCCTACCAAGTTTCATGTAACATCTGGGCCCGCGGTGGCCTGGTGGTACGGTCTCGGCATCGGAACCGGAGGGTTTCAGGTTCGAGACCCGATTCCACCAAAGAACCGTCGTGTACGGGGTCTGTTGCACGTTAAATCCGTCCTGACCAAACGTCCTCCCGCTGGTGTGGTGCGGTGTGGAAAGGGGGGTGCCAACTCAGGTGTCGTCCTCGTCATCTGACCATGGTTCAAAATTACGAGGTCCGTCCCAAAATAGCCCAAGTGTTGCTTCAAACGGGACGTTAATATAACCAAACCAAATTCATGTAACATCTATAACTATCAATTAGTTACAATTGCATTTGTTGCAAACTTGCAATAAATGCAATTGTTGCTATTATTATGTAGACTATTACAGCATATGTAGACATATTACAGTTATTAATATTAAGTAGACATATTACAGCAATTACGCTTTCGACTGGCGGTTAGGTAAGAATTATCTGAACACTTATTACGATAATTAAATACAATTGCATACATGCTGAAAATGTAATTGTTTCACAAGATTTGGATGATCCAAAGATTCACCCTCTTATTTGCTTTATACAAAACAATTTTAAATTAATTGAGCATCAAATTAAAATTATATAACCTAAAATTCAACTGTTTCATTCATAAAAGATATAATTGGCAATAAAACCTATATTTATATTTTTTTCATTTTAACATTAGCGTTTTGCAAATACATAGGAAAATAATAATTTCTTTTTTTTGAAATTTTATATAGAATTAAGTTCTATAGTAAACGATGGCTTTAAGTTACATTTGCTCATAAAAGGTTTTTAAATAATTATTAGAATTTTATAAATTTTTAAGTATTTATGAAATAATTTTACTTAACAAACTTTAAAAAATAACTTAATCCCAAGTTCCGCGATTTATTCAAAATAATTTATTTCGTATAGTTTATAAAAGTAAAAAGAATCAGTAAATTTCTTAATACTTAGTCTTTACTGGTATTTAATACTTTCCACTTTTATAACTGCACCAAAAGAATTAAATTTCAATCTTTAAACGATCTCAAAATCTAATTTTCTTCTATAACGTTAGAACAATACTTAAGGCTGAGGCTACAGATGGCCTTACTGAGCTTTCTTCTAACCATTTTATAGCTTAGTAACATTTTCCACTTTTTTTCTTATTTCTTGCTCTATCCCTCTGTCCAATCTTTTTCTTCTACCTACGGATGCGATCTGAATTTAAGTTCCAAAATGTTGAGCAAATCCAATTTCAGCACACACTAACACAGCTTAGAAGTGCCTCATTTTGGTTTTCTTTTCGCCATTTGAACTGTTTTTGACAGTAAAAAAGAAGAAGAAAAAATTGTTCAAGCTCTCATTTTTTAAATCCCGAAGGTAATTCCGTTCTGCAGTTCGTCAAAAAAAATTTTGTAAGGGGAGAAAAAAAACTTTTTAGCTTGAGGGACGATTCTTATGCAGCCGCATTCTTTACTCTTTTTTGATTTAATAAAAGCATGCATTTGAAAAACTTCGAAACATATAAGTCACATTCTACTCATTTCAAACTCCAAGAAAGAAACAGTTCGTCATTTTCACTCAAGACGGACGTTCGCGAAAGTATTCTAACTATTCTAGAAATTCGCTGTTTCGCGTCACTGTCAAAGACAATCTCTTAAGAATATTAGGGATTAAAATCAGAGCGAGAATTCTATTCTTGACTTTTTTTAAACTTACCTAATATGATATATCTTGTCTTTTACTTCACTTGGATTAGGAAATTACTTCAGTTGGATTAGAAAACTGTTGTGAAAAATGACAAATATATATATTTGTAAAACATATAGTTTTGGCCAGTTTCGTAGAAAGAGAGAGAAGACACTTTGAATTTTAGAACTTCGCTTCATTCCAACTCGGGAGGCATAATTTATGTACAAGCAAGAAGCTATGAGATGCGTCAATCTACAGCAAGACACAATGGCGGAATATTTTTTCCCCGGTCGTTATATACTATGAGATTTTGATAGGGATTTCTTTACATATGTCGTCTATTTAGGTAAGTGGAACATAGGTATCTTTTAAAAGAATTTGTTTAACTTATTAATTCACTCAGAATGTGGGAAGAAAGGAAGAAAGAATAAGAAAATTAGATTAAGCCACATTAACTTCTTTGAGCAAGAAGTTAATGTGGGTTAATTTATGATAAAAATTAGGAAATTAATTGGGATTAAATTTAGATTTATATATATATATATATATATAGGGAAAATATTGGACGTTAAGTATTTGGTATTGATAAAAAGACAATTTTTTTTAATAAAGTAGTATAAATTTTTTGTACAAGTTATTTTCAGAAATTATCGTTAAAAAAACGCGAAAATTTCTCACAATTCTTCATGGATTAACCCCTAAATCGTCTTGCCCGTACGTTAATGCGGGCATTCAATTATCATTTCTTAGCTTATAAGCTAAAATTAACTTATTCAAAGATTTTATAATTAAGCACAAAAAATGAACATATTTTACAAAACCCTCAAATATTCCATAAATTCGTAACTGAGCCATTAAGGTAGCACATTTCCCAAACAGAAGATATCCCCTGATTAGATAATAAAAAAAGCAAAACAATTGCGTTTTTGAAATTTTATTAAGAAATAGATTCTGGTTGAGTATTTACATCCGAATTACTACCAGATTTGGAAACTCTAAGTCAAGCGATCTGACCTGTAGAGAGCCAGCAGACAAACATTCTCATTCATTATTAGTAGAGATGAAACGAAATAGAAATGGGATATAAATGATAAATTTTCAAAAATAATCACACTTAAGTTTGGTAATTATATGCTTACGGCACCAAAAATCAAAAATAGACGCAAAGATTAGAATACACATTTCAAATAAATTATATTGCAGTATCCAGCGAAAACTAACTTTCGTATTTTAAATAAGGTTATTTGGAAACAGCTGCTAAGATGGATTTAATTTTTAAGAGGGCAAGACTTGAGCGTTTGCAATTCATTTGCTAGAAATGTAATTTGATGGAATTAGCAGCTAGAAGAGTAATCTGATTAGAAGAATTTTCAGACCTCCTTAAACTAAAGTAATTACTGAAATTCCTTAAGCGGATTTTAGCACCTCGGAATATCCAATAAAAGATGCAGAAGATTTCGAACTATTCCGCAGAAACGTATTTAACGTTGCCTGTTTTTGTCGTAGACAATATTTTCTCTTGCGTGTCTTTTATTTGGTGGAACGAATATTTTTCTTCATGTATTTTTTTTAAAGCAGCAGAGTTTAGATCAGTCATAATTATTATAAGACAATAATATTGTTACAAATTTGAAATATTGCTTTTCTGCTCAGTAAGTTTTCTTGTGTGGAAGATAGTTATTACATATATAGTTACGATAGCTAAATAGATGCCGAGCCAGTGCCCCTCTGCCTTGGCAACAAATTGAGCGATTTTAACGACAAAAATTAAGGGTACCGAACATTCGAGAATTTTGGCAACAGCTCAATTATGATTAGAGTTACTATGCTTATTTTAGTACATTCGAAATGTCATGGAATCCATAAAAAGCGGAAGCGCATAGATGAGAATTGTCAGTAGTAAGTGATTCAAATCGAAAGACTTGAAGAGCTAAGTCAAGTCTTACTTTAGAGTATTAACCATCTGAGAGTGTTCTTTGCGCACTTTGAGTTGCTAAAATTGTTTATTTCTGATTTGTTGCTTCTGAGCTGCTATTTACTGCAAATGTTATTCCGAGTACGATCTGCTTGTGCTTTATTATCTGTATTCCGTGTTTACGTGCAGAATCCAATAGGTTCCGAAAGAATATGTTCTTTCGGAACCTATTGGATTTTTCATCGTACATCTACTGAATAAAATTTTGGACTTTCCCGTAAGAATACTATAGTTATAATAATAGCAAATCATATATTGATTAACTATTTTCCTAATCAACAATAGAACGGCAGTAAGTATCGTCACATACATCGAAGACAATGTAAGGAACACATTATCCTTCAAAACACAATTCAAAACAAGGATTCCTTCGTTTTGAAATTAAATAATTCGTCAATAGAACTTAACAGAAAGAAACATGTTTGCTTTGAAAAAACTCTCATAAAGAAGTTTCAAAATTATAAATTTCAGTAGCTGCAAACAGATTCCTTAGAATAGTGCTCTGAAAAACAGAATGATCATCCTTCGATTAGTTCTGTTGTGGACACGTAAAAGAAAATTGACGTATTTTTCAGTGATTATCTTTGTGAAAAATAATTCAAGAATAGAATTGTAGCGATTGTGATACTAGAATTAAGTTTCTAATCTATTGGCTTGAGATTTGATGACCACTGATTCCTTTTAGTGACGCTTTTATGCAATTACTGCAAGCAAATTCTTATAATTAGGTCACCAGATTCATGCTACTTTATTTTTTCACACAATGATGTGACCTTCCAATTTCAGAGTTAAATAAAAAAAGTTTCAATATGTATTTATTTATTTGATTCTGTCTTAATCACTTTCAATTAATTAGCCTAGTTCATCCATTTTTTAATATATATAGGGAGAATGTGGCTTTCTGACTCCATATCAGAAGAAACCTCTGAAAAACCTTTGCTTTTAATCTGTTCCATATATACTGACCTTTGTACTCACTTGATCTTACGCCGTGCGAATTCTTCATTTCTTTTTCAGAGCCACAATGAGGGACACTGCTATTTTGACAGTATTGAACAAGCCGGAGTGATTTATTTTTCATGTTCATGCGTCCTTTTCCTTTCACATACTGCAGAGAGTGATTGAAAATTTCATTTTTATATTCAAATTTTGACTGATGATTGTGATTTCCCGTGGAAAATAATTTATAGTCTTTTTATTGAACTCCACATTGCAACTAAAGCGAAAGACAAGAATGTTCGACCCCATGATATATATATATATATATATAAAACGGCTCGACCGATTTTCATGAAATTTTTTATGTGTATTTGGTAGGTATGAGAATAGGTCATAAAGTATATTTCACAATGCTAGGTAGTTAGGGGGTTCCTATCCACATTCACCATACACTGAAGAGATCAACGCTTGCTTGAAATCATCGCCACTGAGACGTAATGTTGAAAAAGTCCAGCTAAAAATAAACACGCGCGTCCAAATGCTACAAGATCCATCTGCCGACACATTCTCAGACCAATTGTTAGATATCGGTGATGGAAAAGTTGCTGTCTATAAAAATATTGGATGCATAAAATTGCCCACTAATTTCTGCTCCATCGTTGATTCGAAAAATGCTCTCATTGACCGCATATTTCCCGATGTACGTACACAATACATAAATCATGCGTGGCTGGCAGAAAGAGCCATTTTAGCAGCAAAAAATGTGGACGTCGACGATTTAAACTTCAAGATACAGCAGTCGTTGCCAGGCGACTTGGTATCCTACAAATTGATCGATACAGTTTGCGATGCTAACAAAGCTGTAAATTATTCAACAGAGTTTTTGAAGTCACTGGATTTGCCAGGCATGTCACCACACCTTCAACGACTGAAAGTTGGATCTCCGGTTATTTTACTTCGGAATTTGAACCCACCATGGCTGTGCGAGGACACGCGATTAGTCATTAAAAAACTGATGAAAAACGGTATCGAAGCCACCATTTTGAATGGTAAATTCCGAGCCGAAAATGTTTTGCTGCCACGAATTCCAATGATTCTCACAGACGTGCCAATCGAATTCAAATGCGTTTAATGTCCTATTAGATTCGCATTCACAGTGACAATCAATAAGTCGCAAGGCCAAACGATGCCTGTTTGTGGCTTAGATTTGGGCACACCATGTTCTCGTGTGGTCAAACTATCGAGCTTATTTGTGTTGGCTAAAGACGGACTCAGAAAAAATATCGTACACTCAATTGCTCTTCGAAATGAATATTGATTTTCTTTATTTCATTTTTATACTTTAGGACAAAAAATATATTACTTTTTTCACTTTACGTTTAATTTTTAAGAGTTCAAACAATGTATATGTTCGTTACGTTAATGAAATACATTGTATTGAAAAAATGAATGGTTGGTGTTTTTTAGTTTTTATCGGCGACCATCGTCTACAGTGCTCCATTCCTCTTTCTGTCATAGATCCCATCCCTACACACTTGCAATACATTCGTTAACAACCAAAATATTCAATAGAAATAATTTATAAGGCAGAACAACGTTTGCCGGGTCAGCTAGTATATATATATAAAGTAAGAAAATTGTAAGAAATATTTTGAAGTAAGAAATATTTTGAGAACGAAACTAAAATGAAAACGAAACGAAATAGTTTCGGAATCGCAATTAAAAATTATTTCTTGTTCAAACTAAAGCCAAAAAAGGAACTGGAAAAACTTCATAGTATTTAGAGAGTGCAAATGCTTTTTAACTTTTTTTATTTGGTTTAATTAATTTTCATGTTAACTTGATTTTAATACTTATATATATATAGTTTCATTCTTTTATCACTCTCTATTGCCAATATACTTAATTTTAAAATAAAGGAGCCCTTTTGAGAGTACCATGTAGATCCTTCTTTGTAATTTTGATAACATCTTTGTAATATATATATAAGCAGCCTCTCATATAACTAGGAAAGTAATATGCACCTTCAATAAAGTGACTTTCCGAATTTATTGAGGTTATGGCAGGTTATAGCACCTCTTGCGGCAAATAAGGAAGTTACAAGAGTAACTCAAAAATTAAAGAGATTGGTCAAAATGTCAAATTAGAAAATAAGATATTTTTAGTATAGGATTATATATATTATTAGTGCTATATTAAAAGAACAAGAAATGTTTCGTAGAGTTATCTCTAAAATTGGTGGAGATATTTGCGATTAAAATTATGAATTTTCCATGACTTGAAAAAGCTACTTTCTTAAATGATTATTATTGGCTCCTTAAGCAACGGCGAAGTAAAATTTAAGCTATGAAGGAAAAAAAACATATCTATGGTGACATATATATAAAAGTGACATATATATATAACATATCAAAGCTTATCTATGGTGACACAGCAGATGATTAGGAATGTGAAATTCGTCTTACTTGATCGAATACAAATTTGCATTGCGTCCGATGGCGGCCGTTTTGAACACACTTTTTTTTTTGTTTTGGTGTTCTGTGTCTTTTACCGTGTACCATACTGAATAACGCTCACTTGCTTTCAGTGTTTTTCCCTTTGCACAAAGTTTATCATTAAGTTATATTGTAAATCTCTTTTAGCGTCTGTATGATCGTGGGGTTTGTTCAGGAATTGATAGTTGCATGAAGGTTGCGACTTCGAATCTTTAAATTCTCCCTTCTCCTAAGTGCATTTTTTCAGATTTATTATTATTGTTATTGTTATTTACTTTCATTTTTTATTATTTATTTATTTCGTTTTTTTTTAACTCGAAAAAGATATGATAATACCAGAGGAAATATTTTTCAATTTAGGTCAAACCCATTTTCAAAAAAAATTAAGCATGTTCTTAATTTTTTCAGCCATCCGTACAAAAAATATTATCCCACACAAATCATTTTTATATCATGGGAAAATTTAAAAGAATCAGATGTTCGGTGATTTCGATTTGATTTCTTAGTTTTCACTCTGTTATTATTTTTTTTATTTTAATTTAATTTGATACAAAATTAGTATCAATATATCAAAAGAAATCAAACTAATTTCATTGTACCATCTAACCACTTAATTTTGTGTTTTTGCTAATGATAAAATTAAAACAAAAAAAATGCTTACTTTGGACTTTAACCCTGAAATAGGATTTTCACTTTCTATTTCATAATCTCACTCTATTTCATAGTATCTATATTAGTATTTCAGTGCATAACCCAGCTATTTCATAGAATTCTTAGTTATTTTATGAAATATCAGTCATATCATAGAGTATCTGCTTCACGAAATAGTTGAATAGCTTTATTATTTATTCTCAGAATTAACGTATTTCTTAATTTTACGTTAGCAGATGAAACTATTTAACTATGTACAGATGTACAATTTAAACAAAACTTATTAAATTCACATTTTACAGTCTTATCAGATAAGAAAAGAATATTTGAAACTTTAAGTAAATGAATTTCATATTAATATGGAAAAGTTAGTTTTTCGGTCGAATAAGTTGGGAATCAAAGACAGATAATTTTTAATTTTCTACATTTATATTACTTTTCCATTATATCAACGAAACAAATTAAATTTAATCAAAAGTTTAAAAAGGGCAAAAGTAATTAAACAAAAAATAATATTATTTCGAAATCAAATAAACCAAATAAGGTAAATGCCTATTTGGAATCGTTTTATTGTGGAAAAATTCTGTAACAATCATATGCTAATTTTTGACATTTAAGAAGGGATTCTATTTCCTTAAGTTACAGTTAATATTCCTCAAATGAATAAATCTTTTCGTAAGAAATATATTTTACTAGGCTTTTAATAAACTGAATGGAATCTTTTCTTATTTCCGAAAGGTTTTTCTCCCTTTGCTTTTAATTCGATCTTTTATTTTGTCTCTTTTGGGAAATTCTTCAACCATGATCAGAATTTAATGCAAAATATTCAATCTCTCTTTCAGAAAATTTGCATTATATCTGATTTAATTGTGAATTTTACAGAGAAAAATAATGAAATAGATTTGTGTGCATTGAAATTGTTTGATATATAGTATTTGGCAGACGATTATTTCTCATCGGAATCTAATTTATATTTTTGACAAGAACTGTCTCCATTAATAAAGTAAAATAAATTTATTATTGTTTTATTTCGCTTTGTTACAATGTTTGCTTTCAATTGTTTGTTCTTATGTAAAAAAATAATTGAAAAAATTAGGAGATAACGTAATTGTTAAAACAATAATTCAGTTAATGAATTATTTGCTTTATAGTATAAAATTGAATAAGTTAGTTTAGTTATAGAATACTGTATTTTCGTTCCATAAAATTTTTCTCTTATTAATCAACAATTTTGAGCAATAAAATTATAACTGCATTCTTATATTTTATAATATATTTAAACAACCATCTTTTAAGAGCATTTCTACCTTCTAGTAGATGAAGTGTTAATAAAGAGAAATATTGTAATTATTAAAATTAAAATATTAAGATTTTAATGAATCTACATGATTTAAACATACTATAAAGATCACTTTTTTATTTGAGCCTGTCTTTACAATAACTCAAAAATAAAAAGAGCTAAATGAATAAAATTTGGCTTGGGATCCTTAGAAACAGTTTTGATATCTGTATCAAAATATCCAGGAAATCTGCCCGTGGGAAGCCTATTGGTCTATCCATCTGCATATGAGCACTATAACGCAGAAGAACAATAAACTAGATGGGTAAAATACGGCACTCATTCTATTGCTATACATCTGTATTAATTTTAGATAATATCTGTCAACGAATTAGCTGTTTATTTATCTCTATATCCCCATGTCTATGGACTTAAAAACCCAGGTTTAGTAGTAAGCTTACAGCCTCAAGAAGAGGGACTCTGAATTCGAATCTCGATTCCACTAAAAGATGCCACGTGTTTGCACGTTAAGCGCCAAGTATATTTTGATGTCCATTCGATTTCTCATAGATGCTTACATGAGATAAATTTTTGATTAAATTTTTTTTGTCGGAAAGATTTCTTTAAAAATTTAAACAATCGAACTCAGAGTTATATCTTTTCTTCCTCAAAAGTATCCATGGGCCAAGATTGGTTTCTCTAGATCAAACGGCATAGCGTGTAAAGATCCAATAAAATCGCTCCTTCTCTTTTAGTATTAATAGAGCCGGCGCCCTGGCATAGGGGTAGCGCGTCTTCCCCGTGATATGTCGTCCCGGTTCGGACATGGTTGTTCTTCTTTTGTGTTCTATATGTGAGGTGAGTGATGTACCCCTTCCCATTGCAAAAAGGGGTTGTGCAAGCGCATGTGACGCATGAAGTAGCTAAGTCGTATTCTTGGCCATTGTTGTTGCTACTGAAAAAACAAGAAACGCTCATTGGGCATAAATCGCTGACAGATAACTGTCAGCAGGTTTGTAAAGTGCCATAAATCATAACACAACAACAATATCAATAGAGATTTAAATTTCTACAAATATATATTAATATATAACGCTGAAAAATTGTTTAAACAATGCATTTTGGTATAATAGTAACTTCCATTGTAAATGAATCGAAGGAATGTTAGACTCAGTAACTAAATGTCCTTTTATGTATTTCGCGATCCTTTTTGAAATGTGAACAAAGATGCTCGAAATTTGTCATTTAAAATCACGCCAACTCTAAACTGTTCCACGACAAATGACTTTCAATGCAATAATTAGTTTTTAAAAATTACAACATAGGAAAGTTTGGCTCAAAAAGACGAATCTGAAAACGATATTTTAGAATCGGGAATTCTTATTATATTATTTGCGAATCTGTGCCCAAATCTACTCTTTAATTTGCAGCGAGTCCAAAAATTCTGCATCGAATTCATTTATTCCAATCAAATCAATGAGGAGCTCTTAGATTCTAATCAAAATTCAGCTCTGATGGAAACTGTTGCCATTCCAAGAAAGATATAGAGTACAAAGAAAATTCGAAACTAATTGGAAAGAGCGCGTATTCGAAGGAAATATTTCAGTAGAAGGACTCCTGAGTATCATTTAAGGCAACACTTTCAAGCTATTAATTTTGACTAAACCAACACCTAATTAGTGGACGTTCCGGCCTATTATTTAGGAGAAGTTCCGCAAAAGAATGTGGGTGGCAGTGAAAGCCTCTCCATCAACCAGTCGCCTGGAGTTCTTAGATCACGGGAGGAACAAAGCACCTCAACTCAACTCATTTTAAGAGAAATCAGCAAATACAAAAGAGGGAACTGAAGGGTTCATTCTTTTTGCTGGTATGATGGAGGGTTGGGGTTGGTTTAGAAGCAAAGGGGTGGAACCGGCATGCAAGAACGCAATAAGTATTTTTTTTTAAGAAAGAAAAGAATAAAAATACTACCCTTAGTAATTTTCCGACATATGAGAAATTACTCGATTATTTCCCTTAACACTTTCGGTGACAGGATAAGTGCTTTTTTGTAATCGCTTAATACCAGGTAATTACAAAACAAAAGTAATCCAAAACTTTTTATAATTATAGTGATTATGTATATGATTGGACTTAATTGTCCTTTTACTCATCTGATCGTGGATTATTACTTGGTATGAGAATAGATTTTTCTTCTACATGGATTGGAATTGTAAAAAAATGGGACTTTCTATTTAAGAAATTAAGAAAAAAGAAGTAAATTGAATGAATGCACAAATAACATAAATTTATAAAGTTATAGGTAGAATTTTTTCCCCTGAGGATAATAATTACAATAGTAAAAGTTAAAATTTTTAAAACATTTACCCTGTTAAAAGTATTTAATTAATGGTCTGTCACAAATTTTCTATCTTTAATTAATTTTTTTAAAAAATATTTTAAGCGTATTTTATAATACCAGTTTGTTTGCCAAGATTATTGAATTTTTAGACTTAATTATTAATACGGATGTATTTCTTTAAAAAACATTTCACCTTGTAACTTGGTGTGATTTAATCACAAGAATTCATTTAAAATAATTTATTGCAAATTACAAATTACATATATTACGAAAGCGGAAGTCAAAATTCTACTAATGATTTAATGATTGGCAAAAGCACATGTTTGAATGTTTTGATGGGGGGAGCTGAATTAGCATTTAAAAAAATTGTTTTGGATAATGTAGAAAACTGAATTAAGTAATATAATTAAAGTTCAATGAAAAATTTTACAAAAAGAAAATTTTTATAGTTAAAAATGTATTTTTTTAATTCTTAAGATAATACAAAAAGTATTTTTATAAGAAAATTATTTTAAAAGATATAAATATAAATTCTTAACGATTACGGCTAGTTTGGAGTGATTTCTCACTAAATATTATCGTAACAATTTTTATTGTAACTTTAAAAGCCGTTTATGAGCATTTCTGGTATACAATCAAATTTGCAGACTTTTAGAGAGTTTTTGGACGATTGACGGCCTGGCGAAAAACCAAATGGTTCCCAAACAAGGGTAATTATAAATATAAGATACTAACTTATATTTAATGATATATTTAAACTTATCTTACAATCCAAATTATTTGTGAAATAGAAGCTAATTAATGCAATGTATCGAAATTTGTATTTAGGTACAATTCTTAGCTAGCCCTCATCCTTAACATGTGCAGATGCATTAACAAAAATTCCTTTTTTTCTTTTGGGTTGCATGTTGTTGATCATCTAGTTGTTCGGTAGATTCAGCTTTTAAAGAATATTGATATAATTTCTGGTGAATTTTTTTGTGTGCGTGTGGGGGGGAGAATCATTTGTCCTTTTTCTACAAAATATATTTGTTTCTTTTTAGTACTTTTAATGTATCTTGTCTTACTAGTTCGATATCTCAACATGACTTTTAGACAGAATAACAAAGCTCCGTGACATGATATTATTACAGTTTCTTTCCATAAGTTCCCTTAAGTCGTTGAATAATAAACTGTCTCGAATTTTGTACAAAAAATTTTTTTAACGAAAATAAAATAAGCAACATACTAAATATCCAGATACAAGAAATTAATGAAATGTGGAGGAACTATTCCATATGTTTTTATTTACTACAATTTCACTGCCTATATAGATATAGTAGATATATGGTTAACACAGATCTAGCATTAAAGCAGATAATTATCATTAATTAATATTTTTATTTAATATTTTACTTTTGCTTCGTACTTTTATTAATTTGTCTTTGATTTCTGTCCTATTTAAAAAGATAGAATTTTTTAAATTAATTTTTCACTTTTTTTTCTGATTTTAAAACTCTGCAGACTTATATATTCCTGCTAAAAATACATTACTAATATCCTTAAAAATTCATAATTTATCAATCTATTAACTTCATTAAATTTTGATTTTTGCACGGGGCGCCATTTATTAGAGAATTTATAAAACTTGAATGCAGCAGTTATTCATTATTAAAAATATTATATTTTTAATAATGAATTTTGAGGACTAAAAAGTAGAAAATACTTTTTTATTATTTACGCTTTATTACACATTGACAAAAGTACATTTTAAAAATTGTTTGGATTACATTCATTTTTGAAGTGATTTTCTAAATATTCGTCATTAATAGTATTTAATGACATTTTGTGATATAAAAATAACTGCATGCAATTTTTTTTCTTTAGTTTTCATTTGTCTTGGATATTTTAAAGAGAAAAAATTGTTTAAATTGAATTCGTAAAATGCCAACAATACCATTTTTAATTAATAATTTGTATTATCAATATAATTTGTTTTACATAAATTCCTTCTCTCTTTTTCTCTTTTTTTAGCCAGAAATGCAGAAAATTTTGTTGTTTGTAAACCATCCGCTGTTATATCCGAACTTCTAATTCTGCAGGATCTAACAAAAGGCACATTTTATTGCTTGGAAAAGTAAAAATCGTATATCTGCGAACACACTCTTCAAAACAAAGAAAAAAACTCGACATTTCGAAGGAAACTTTACTGGAAGTTGAAGTATTTGTTTGTTTATCTGCAGAGACAGCGTCTCGACCACTCATCTTCGCGAGCGATTGCATCTTTCATTCAACAACGCGGCAGAAACTTTTCAGCGAACCCTACCGCGGACGAATAAACACGCGTTTGTAAGCCGCTACAATTTTTTTATGTTCGGCTAACTTCGTTTCCTCGCGGGCATACTGATTTTTTGGCCGCTTCCTACGTCACTAAGTGATGCAAGAATAGAAGTTGAAGTTATTATCAACAGCCAGAGAAAGAGCTTTTAGCCCTGAAGCCAAGTTTTAGCAGTAATCTTATTTCAGCAGACGACTTTGACTGAGAAAGAAGAAGAGAAAAGCGAAAAAGAATAGAACTTTTTTTACGGACGAACTGACAAGATAAAAACATTTCCTCAATGAGGAAAAAAGGGAAGTTTTTGCTACTATGAGAAAAAGAAGACAAGGCGAAGAAAGTTTACGTCGTTACGAGAAAATTATGCAATACTTTCTCACTGGAACCGTAATTGAACTTTTCAAGTATCAACCTGAAAAAAAGAAAGGAGAAGCGTTGTAAAAATTTTCGCACCTGAGATCTGAATCCGTGCCAGAAGTGATAAGAATAATGAAGTGTATAAAGGTAAAACATTGTTTGAATTCATTTTATTTTGTTACGTCCTCCTGAAATCTCGTAAGATATGCGCAAGAAAATCTTTTCAACTAAGGATATTTTTGGAGTGCACTGTTTATTTAAATTTTGCGTTTTTTTTACGCCTAGTAATTTCGTTTCGTATTTATATCTAGAATTTTAATCTGCTGTGTATAGACATTTATTTATATTTTCAACTTTATAATCTATTTCCAATTCATCTTAAGCAATTTAATAAATGACTTAATTCTGTACGCTTTAATAAACAAATAATGCCCTTAAATCTATTATAAATACTTGAATAATGAATAACAATAACTCAAATCAATAATTCATATGTTAATAAATCAATAATCCAATAATGTATAATTTAATTAATTAATTTTAAGAAATTTAATAACTCGGATTATTCTCATGCTATACTTTTTTGTTTGCAGAAGGGATATTTATGATTATTCAAAGTTTAAATATAAGTGTTTTTATTAATTTAATTTTCAATCATTGCAATATTAAATTAAAAATTAAATTTTTAATTATATTTCATTTTTAAATGTTTTTCTGTATTCCTTAAATCTTCTTTTTTACTATTAGATTTTCACAGCTTTTTTCAATACAAATAAAGGAAAGAGAATGTATGATTCAAAAATGTTATTGATACATTAAATGTTACATTAAGGTACATTATGTTACATTAAGCATATAGATTTGCTCACCTCTTACCATTTGGTTTTGACTGCTACCATATTTCTCAACATTTTCGTGCTCTAGCCACCTTTGATGACCAGTTTTTCCATCCAAATCAGGACTTTTAAAATTATTAAATGATTTGTGGAATGTATTTAAAATAAAACTTCACATCTTATTATTCGAAACATGAATTCAATTGAATAAATTTACGGCAAATTAAAAACCATATATTAAGAATAAAAGAGGAAGTGGCAAGTCTACTACGGAATTAATGATTGGCAAAAACACACGTTGGAAAGTTTTTATGGATGAGTTTGAATTCCATCATAGCATTTACAAACACTGTTACATATATGGAATTGAACTAAAATTTTTATTAAAAATAAGAGGAGAAATCAACGGAAATGAAATTTATATCGTTAAAAAGATTTTTTTAATCTTAAGATAATACAAATACTAATTTGGAAGAAATAGACATCCGTTTTCGTAGGCAAGTTATAACTATTGCTAATCTGGCGGAGATTAAGTCTATTTTTGTGCTCGATTAAACCTAGTCTATTTCTTGATTTCTTATCTATCTTCTTTCTTCTGATTGAATGTACTTTTTGGTGACACGAAATACCATTTCCAGAACAATTTTAATAATATTTTGCAGCTCCATTAATTAGCTATTTGAAGCGCTGAATTCCTCAGTAAAAAAGTTAATTTCAACAGTTTGAAATCTGTAAAAGGGTTTTTTACATACAAGATTTACGCTGTGATTTACGCTGAATCTGACGTCCTTGTTCAAATGTTGTCCAACTTATTTTATGTAGAACTCCCTATGCCAGAATAGTGGTCGCCCTCATTATCTGACACGGTTTACAATTAAGAAGCCCGATTCAAAATGGCACCAGTATTACTTGGAAACTAAAATTCAATAAAATTAGATACTGGGCGAATTATAAATACGAACCAGTAATATTTCAAAAAAATATATATTGGGAGACAAATTTTAATGAAACGCTGATAGATGCATAGCACCTTCGCTATATCCAAAACGTTTCTTCTTGAAATTTCCAGTCTGATCTTAGATACAAGCTACCGCTATTCTGAATCTTTTAAGTCACCAAACATTCAAATCAGATACCTCGAATGTCTGAAAATGCTGCATGCCACATAAAAGGAATCTTCCGCTTCAATGAAATAGACTTTGTTTGCTCTCGTACCAATGTCCTGTGGCATATCCAGATAGTATGTGAAACCGTAACTTACCTGCGTGATTTTTTCTCCGAATAATTTAATATGCTCTTTCGTTTCATTCTCCTAATTTTAAATCAATCTGTATATGTATCTCCTGTTAAGAATCGTTACGATGCAAGTCCGAAATTAATATTTACAGAAAATAGACTTTAAAGCCCATTTTTTCCATATAATGTCCGATATCCAGTCACCCCTTTTGCTTTCGAAAAAAATTCACTCAGGTACTTATCGTAAATAAGCCTTTTATTTAATATTATTGGGAAAAGTAAATTAGTAGAGAGAAAGTAAGCAGATATCAAAATATGATATTTTATGATAATAAAAGATTATTTTTATTTGGTTTGTCTTTGAACATAACTAAAAACACTGAGCTAGACGGATGAAATTTGTCATATGATCTTCGCATCAAATTTGCACATTTGTCAAATTTTGAATGAAATACATTTTTTAAAAAAATCTGTCTGTTCGATTGTCCGAATGTAAGTTAAATATGATAACTACAAAACATTGAGCTAGAAGCATAAAATTTAATATCGAAATTATAGATTATTATTATAATGAATTTAATACCAAATCCGTCAAGGGATCGACTGTCTGTCCCTTTGCATGTATATAAGCGTGATAATTCGAAAGTATAATGATTTAGGTAAATAATTTTGGTTAACAGTTAAAGTGCTGATTTTTTTTATCAGATTTTAAACTACATCTGGTAAAGGATTGATCGACAGTTGGTCTGTATTTTAAAAAGCATATAAACGCTACAAGAACGCTATGATTTAAATAAATGAAATTCGGTGTGTGATCTTATAACTTTATTTAAAGCGATATTTAAAATTTTGGTTTCGATCATTGGGAGGAGGGGACCTCCAAAACAGATATTCATTTTTCGGGGGGAGTGTATAACCGCATACAGGGGATTAATAATACATGCATTCATTAGAGAATATAAAAGAAAAATTCGAGGAAGACTACTCCTGCTGGTTTTCTAGCCTAGCCGCCATCATTGGCTTAACAAGAATACATAGCACCAAGCATGCAACTTTTTTTTCCTAATAACCCTGTTTGACTTTAAATAGTGGCATAAATACACTTTTGCTGCCAAGTCATTCCCTAAGATTTTCTGTCTTTCTATTCTGAATATATTCTATTTAATCCCTCTGACCATCCCTCCAAGAGCATCTCAAAAGTAGAGATCATGGTAGTTGCTTCTCGCTGTTGTTGAGAAGGTTTTGTCATGGTAGTTGGTTCTCGCTATTCTGGTTCTCGCTATTTCGGCTGGTTATCCCTACCGATGACGGGATCTGCCGCCTATTGAGGAGTTTTTTATTAACAGCCCTTAGGCCTCGACCACAGTTCCCATTAATGCTATCGCGATGTTCCGGTCGATCAGATTTATTCGAAAGCCTTCCTGGGGGAGAGAGTACCACCCTCCCTCCACTTTGTCGTAGCTGTATCACTAATGCTGTCAAACGCAATATTGACTTCCGACCTTTCTGAATCACTAAAGGTTAATTCCTGTTAACCTATTCTTATTATTTTAATTTTCATTTGCCCGTCACTAGAACATAAAAGGCAAACTCGATTTGCAATTATTAGAAATGAATTATTTTTGTCTGCTAAACTTCATTTCGAGTGCCAAGTGAGCATTTTTGAGAAGGTCTCGAACAAACAAGAAAGACTTTTTTTTCACCCCCTTTTCAGAATTGTCAAGAGAAACGAACATTTTCATCGCCGTAATTATTCGTTTAATTGTGAAAGCCATACTCGAGAGAAAAGAAAACACTGTACATGTAATTAGTTACCAGCGGAGCACCAGGCTGAAGCTTAGTTAAATTTCGCACTCCGATGCGCTTTAAAAGTAAAGAAAAGCGAACAAATATTTGCTAATGAGTCGAACACGCTGTTTCATGTTGGACGATATAATTACATACTAAAACCAATTAAGGCTCTAATTAAGAGGTGACGCGCATTTTTCACTCGTTTTAACTCTTGATCATTCTTTCACGGGATTCTGATTCCTAATTAACTCTCGACCTTTTAAACAAAGCAGAAGCTTTGTTTTCAAAAACAGTGTATTTTTGCTTTAAAAACACATCCAAACTATGTTTTCTGTGGTGTGGAAATTGGAGCGCTAGAAAAATCGATATTCGCCTGACTCGAAGTGAAAAAGATATAATTATTCTATACGTCTCGATATTTGAAACTCTCTCGTTGTTCCTTAAAAATTTTTCTCTTTATAATAATATAAAGATTTTTGTAATATTTTGGCTTTGAATTCTTTCAAAGGTATTCGATTCTGATTTTAATGAAAAAAAATGCACAAATGCTTTTAAATAAATTAAAATACATTTCGAGCAATATTAAAGTCGGGTATCTACAAAGCTTCACAAGTTTTAATTTAACACAGCATCACTCCATGCTATAGCGCATAGGACCATTCAATTTTTGATGTTTGTGCATGGAGCGGATATAGTAAGTGTTAAAAAATAAAGAATAGAAATCTGAATTTTTTAGACTTGCTTGTAATTGTTGGATTAAGTACTGCATTAAGTAAGCCCACCAACTTATCCCGGTGGGTCGCAGTGGCCTGGTAGTAAGGTCTCGCCTTCGGAATCGGAGGGCTTCAGGTTCGAGAGCTGATTCCACAGAAGAACCGTCGTGTAAGCGGGTTTGGTGCATGTTAAATCCGTCGGGGCCAAACGTCCTCTCGCTAGTGTGGTGTGTAAGTTTGGAGAGGGGAATGATAGAGGTCAGCTTCACGGTCATCAACTGACCGTGGTTCAAAATTACGAGGTCCGTCCCAAAATACCCTAATGTTGCTTTAAAACGGGACGTTAATATAACTGAACAAACCAGCTTATCCCGCGATTTCCGCGGGTTAGCAATCAGTCCATTTTTTATTGCATCCTGCTATTTTCGCAGTTTATTTTTACTATTACAGATTTTTATTACATTATTCTATTAACGTGTAACATATAGTATCAGTTGACTTTTTCTGAAAAATATTTGAACTTATTTTCAAACAACGCATCTAAACAACGATTTTTTAAAAATTATGCAGTTAGAGGATTCAGATTTTCACAGCACTCAGTTTGCCTAAAAGAAATTCACAACTAGAATTAAGATTCATGCCAGAACACCAAAGTAGAATTATTTAAGTGTAATTTCTAGCCGAATGTAATTCTGTCAATTATTATTGCAGCTTTAAAGGCCATTTGTTATTTCTATTAGTTTTCCCAGATTGCGGACTTTTAGTAGGTTAGCAGGATTTTGTTGTGCTTGATGAGAAATCGGACACTGATTTTAAGTCTTACCGAATGCTAATTTAAAAATATCATCATCTTTAATAAAAGCATTCATTGTTTTTAAATGATTTAAAGCATTGATTGATAACAAACTGAAAAATACTGAATGTCATTTCTGCTTTGTTTGTAGGAAAACCAATAAAATACTTGCATCGATTATTCACCGTTTTGCTATTTTGATGCAAGCAGTAACACAAAGGAGAAACAATATTTCAAAATGTACTTAAAATCGATTTTGAAATTTTTATTAGTATTTCTTTAGGAGAACTAAAGAACTGCTAGAAAATGAAGTAAATATTACTGATAATATAATTTTTTAAATCTGAAATAGTGCAAACATTTTTGCGAGATAATAAACTTTGAAATTATTGAAGAAAAACATTAAAATGACGATTAATTTTTAATTAAGTTAAATTTTTAAAACCTTTTCTTAAATTAGCCCTTAAAGTTCACGAAATAATTAAGCATCAAATTTGCCTTCTCTAGATACAATAGTTTGTCTTAAGAACGCTTTGTATGATTTTTGCATCCTGTCTTTTGTACACTGAGTAAAAAAAGTAGGACACTTGATTTTGTAACAATAACCGAAAAATATTTTATTTTTACTAAAATTTTTTATTAGAAACATTTAACAAATATTTCAAAAATTCAATTTTAACATCAGAATTATGATGTTCAAACATAAAATATTAATGGCAACAAAAATAGTTTCTCTTTTTTGAAACTTTGTAAAAAAAGTAGAAGGACAGCATTAAAATGAAAGAAAAAAATAGTGACTTTAATAAGGAATGGTCTCCCCATTGGCCTTTATAACTTCAAATATTCTGTTTGGAAGTGAATTGTATAGAGTTTGAATTTCAGTTTGACAAAAATTGTCCCACGAGTCATTCAATGCTTCTCGAAGCTGAGTTTGCGAATCAAATTGCCTTCCATCAGCATAAACTCGACGAACTAGCATTGCCCAGATGTTTTCCACTATATTAAGGTCAGGACTTTTGGCTGGCCATGGTAAAGCATCCACATTATTTGTTAGGAACCAATTTTTGACTCCAGTCGCGGTGTGAGTGGAAGCTCCGTCTTGCTGAAACTTCCACTCTTCACCCCCCATGTCAGAGGCATAAGGAAGAAACTCGGAATTCAGCACTTGAATGTAGTCTGCCTACCATTTAAGGCCATTTCAGACCATTAACCTACCATTTAATTTTGCCTACCATTTAAGAAAACCAGACTTGTCCTTCCTTCGTATCCAACAGCCAACCAAACCATTCAACTCCCTCCTCCCATTTGTCGTGTTGAATAGTATTCGCCTTCAGTCCCCAGACAATGCCAGTAGTGCTGATATCCGTCTGGACCGTCTAAGTTAAATTTCTTTTCATCGGAAAATATCACAGAAGTCCATTCTGTAGTCCAGGACATGTGCTCCTTAGCCCACGTTAAACGGTTATCAATGTGTGCTTGTTTCCACTTAGGATGATGATTCCGCTTTTTGAAAATGAATGTTTTATATCTTTTAATATAGTTGTAAACTGTTTGTTTCGTCACATGATTAAGTCCTGCTTGATTTCTTGCCTTTGAAACACTTCCTTTGTTCTTCTGCAGCACACGAGCAAGTTTTCTTTCATCACGTGGTGTTGACTTCTTCGGTTTACCAGTCTTCTTTTTATTTCCATTTTTATAAGTATTTCTGATAAAGTTTGAAATTGTATTGGGGCTCACCTGCAACAATCGAGCAATCTCTCTGACACCTTTACCATCATTTTGATATGCGGAAATTTGCCCTTTTTGTAAATCGTTCAAAGGTATTCTTTTAGGCATTTCTGAGAACGGAGAAACAACGTAACTTTTAAACAAATTAGATTTTTTTGACAGAAAAGGATAAAAAAAGTACAAAATCACTATTTAAATAAAGAACAACTCACTAAATTAAATATATTAGCAAGTGTCCTTATACTTTTTTTAAGCATCGGAAATTATATATACTAATTTTCTTAACAATATTAGTGGTAGATGTTTAATTTTTGCCTAAAATGAAAACAAGGGTCATTAAACTAAATCTGCATAAATATCTGGTATTTAGGAGAAAATAAGAGATATTAATTGGCAAAAAGACACTGTCCATCTACTTTTTTTACGCAGTGTATAATAAACACATTGCATAATTTACAGATAGTGTGCAGTCGACTAGAATTTTGTTAAAAGATTGTTGATTTGAAATGCAACTACTTATGAGATTAAAATGTAAGCATATAAAATGTAAAATATAAGATGAAAAAATATGAAATACTTGAATACACACGCAAAACACACATTCACGTGATAAGAATGTTAACAAGACAGAAAAGTATATAATAAGTAACGCATTAAAAATGCGCTTTATTCTAAAATTCAAAATAAAAATAATGAAAAATTAAAATTAAGTAATAGCTGGAAAAATGATAAGAGAATAAACTCTCTTTAGAATAAACAATCGCTTGCAATTATGAGGAATTCCGAGGTGGATGGGCGAAAACAACCCATTATAACTTACAGAAAGGTCGTATGGAATATATCCCATATTTTTTAGAAATCGGAAAAAGATTAATATCTTCACAATAAATTAATTTTCGACCTAAGACTGTATCTGGTAAACAATCTCAATAGATAGGTCGCGAAAAACATTTTTACTTCTGTGACGCCTGCTGATGTGTGTGGAACGTTCATAAGGGATTCTATGACCAAAATATCTGAATATGCAAGCTGCGTATTTCCACCGCAAGTGATTAATTTTATGAAAAGTATTATCAAGAATTTTATTTTAAACCCTTAACCGTCGTGAATCAACGCTTCTCAAATTTAAAATTGAATCATTCAATGCCTCTACAATCTGATGCAAAAATTACACCTGAAACTCAATGATAAAATATTCTGTAAATTCTTAATTGAACCAGTAGGATGACATGTTTCCAAAACGGAAGATGTCAAATGATCAGACAGTTCAGATGTTGCCAACAAGATTCGAAATCTAGAATTCTGCTAAATGCCTAAGCATTTTGAGGTAAAGTTTCGAATTTCACTCATTTGCTATATACCGCTTATATCGAATATAATTCAACAAAAAGTGATTTTCAAAATTTTGATGCCATTTTTTTCTATATAAAATTTTTATTTCTGTAGAAACTATGTATTTTGAATAAGTCTCATTGTGATATTCATTTCATACTTTACCTTGATAGCATTTATCATTTTATAGAATATCTATCCCATAAATTGTCTATTGAAAGTATATAACATATTCAAATAATTCTCTTATTTCATACTTTGATTAAAATTACTTAGACATTCTGTAAAATGCTGGTGTTTTGTACACTGCTGTGAAAAGAGATCAAAATAGTTAAAGAGTTAAAATTTAAATTTTTAATTAAGAAAGAAGAGTAATTAGAGTATTTCAAGTACAATAAATATATGCAAAAAATCTATTTACATCGTCAAAATAATTTTTAAAAAATATTCGAACAGCTTCTATATTTGCATTGTTTAAATCCAAATGTTGATTTAGGTTTGGAATTAAACGAATATTGCCTTTCCTTAATTTCCTTTTGTTGTTGACTTAATCAATAGATCGTACGCATGATTTCGATTTTTAAGTATAAATGGTCAATGCAAAGAAATTATGGTCAATATTTTTCAATTATTTTTAGGAATAAATAAGCGCAATTAAGTAACGCTTTTAATTCCGCAAGAAATTTCTAAAACATTGCGTTTTAAACGAACGCTGTCTCAAACACACAATTAAAAGCGAAAGAAAAAAAAAACTATTTCAGAGACTAAGCCGCCGGAAGCTAAGAACCGATTAAAACACTATAAAAACAACCATACATTTCCCATCCTTTTGCAAATCTACAAAAGTAGAAAAAAAAAGTGGAAGCGGACGAAAAACTGTATACAAATAAAATAAAAGTGCAAACGATCAATGCTCACGAAGATGAGCACCATTTCTGGCATTAAAACTCTGGTCACTATAGCAACGAAGCGACGGTTGCCATCTCAGGATCTCATAACTTAGTCTCGGAAAGACTTCAAAGTGAAAGTGGAATTCCACGTTTTCTGGAAGTTATCAAGAAGAAAGACGCGTCCGGCGAGTTGGGAACCGTAAAGTGGTTTTAAGAGATTTGGATTTTTACGAGGAAGATCCCTGAAACGACTAAAACCAAGAGTGATTAGCTCAGGTACAACGATTACTGGTAGTTTTATGATTCTGGTTTCCAAGAATCCGAGATCCAAAGCTTACCACACATCTAAACTAACTTTAAGTGCGTGTTTTAAAGTGGTTCTTTCAGATATAGACATTTTATCATTCAATTTTTTTTTTACATCAAGAGTTAATGCTTTAAATTAATTTTGATGGCCCTATCATGTTGTGGGAAATAAACATTTGATTAAATTGTTTTCTTAAGTTTTAATAAATAATTAATTAGCATGAAAGTTTAACTAGCGGGAGTAGTCTTCCAAAACCTTGTCATGCCAGAAAGCACCTGACATGGCATTAGCTCATAATAGTTACGAAAAAATAACTTGGCGTGAATTTAGGATTTTTATTGACTCTATCGCATCATCCTTGGCGAGTTATTTGGTGCTCAATCCCCGGCATGCGGTAAATAGTATCCAAAAGTTGAATTTGTGTTTGACATGTGTTTCTGAATCGATTGAAAAAAAAATTGACACAAAACTGCACTTGTAGCCATAAATTCCCCTACCAAATTTGATATACTCATTGTTTTCTGAATTATTGCGTTTATTTATTTCTTTAATTACAGACCGAAAGACAATCAACCCATAGATGGATCTGACACAAATTTGGTATGTGTCTACATTATAGATGTTTAATCCATGTCCATTTAATTCAAGTCCGAAACATTGTTATATGATGGTAAATGTGTTTGGTCTTGCATCGACAATTACTTCTGTGCTGTGAGTTTTACATATTATTCATCTTACAGAATGCTAATATGGGAAAAAATGCTATTTTAAAGTTAATGTCCTTGAAAAATGATTTTTTTATCATCACATTAAGACTGAAAAAAAGCAAGCGAGTGAAATATTTGATGAATAAATAAAACTGGTTAGAATTTTATTACAACATTAAAAATCATTGTTACACATTGTGTTTGAAAAAATAGTGCAATTATTTAATTTCATTTGAAATAAATTTGTGATAACATTGAAGAACTAATTATTTAAATTTTAAAAATAGTGTAAAAACGGTTTTTGTGCATTAAGTTGAATTTTGAAAATAGTGCAAAA
>JAPMOR010111961.1:329853-343976 GCA_026543865.1 Argiope aurantia
CCATGGTTATATAATGGTGGTATATAATGGTTAAAATCTTCATTAATTAATCATCAATGGTGAGGTATATAAACCAGAAGTTTTAAAACAATGCTTAACAATGTGGCAATAAAAAAAGTCTTATTTATATAACACATATGACCTTTACTAGCTAATTATCATTGAAAAGCACAATTTTAGAGAGAGAGATGAAACATTCACGACAGATTCTAAATAGGGAAGCTAAATTATAACGCTTCGTTCAAAATTTTATTCTAGCCATTCTTAGAGAACTTAGAATGGAATAAGTCATCAGTAGAATCAGTAATTAAGTAAAGTCTATATGAAGTACCAACTTTACTCTCGCAAACAAAAGAAATCAGCTAGGGACTACAACAATTACTTCAACCACTTACATGCAGTCGCAGATTGTGGATAACATAGCATTTTATGCATCTATTGGGAGATTATTTCTATCACTAGGCAATCTATACCAAGTACCAACGAAATAAGTTCATTCAAAAAAGCCTTTATAGAAGACTGAATAGGGTCTACTTTAATTACAACCACATTGTATTAAAAAAGCAAGCTTTCCTCCAGCATTGGTATTCGGGTTCTTATCGAGCAAAAGATCTCTAATGATGTCACTGGGCGAACATGGTGAAGTTAATTCCTCATTAGAAGACCTACAACCTCGGTCAATCACCATAATGCATAACAAAAAAAATCACCTGCTCTATCCCTGCGTTCACTTCTCTATTGCTAAAAGTGTATATATCCCAAAGAAGAGAAATTGATTCAATTGACTAAAGCATTAAATATTTTATAACCATTTACAATCCTCCAAACTATCGGACTATACAAGCTGAGGCATCTCTAACAAGTCTTGAATTATAAGTTAAAGTTCCTTTTTAGCATGATCAAGTACCAGTTCCAATAAATCAAGTTCACTGAAGGGTTTTGGAAAGTATAATTCATCGTAAACGATAAATCGTGGACATCCATTAGCATAGTATCCTATAGTAACATCATCGAAACAGCATCCACTTTTTTCTTTTTACAAATAATCCCTTTTTACTAAGGGAGATAATTTCATGTGATATAAATATTTGATTCAAATAAAAGTCCAGTATTTAACTTTTATTACCATATAAAAATCTGGAGTTGCCAAAATTTTCCTCTGTTTATTAACCAGTTGTTAACCATGATCAGCTTGTTCGCCTTATTATAGGCTTTTAAATGATTAATATGTAATGCATTTTTAAAATTTTTCTTGTTATTTGTTATGACGAAACAACATGAATGCAATCGAATCAGTTTACTGAAAATTAAAAAGCTTATATATACGAAATATGAGCGGAATTGAAAATTTTACTGCGAAGTTAACTATCGGAAAAAACAGACGATTGAATGTTTTAATGGATAAGCGAGTTTCATCTCCAGATCTCGCAAACAAGCATCATTTAAGCATCTTTATTCAAGCCCTCAAATATTTTGATATTTATTTACTGTCACCTGTCAGCGTCCAGGGGTTAACAGCCTTTGTTACTGTATCCCACTCTCCTTAAGTTCAATCATTTTAAAACAATCTGTACATCAAATTGAATTTAAAATTATTAAAAAAAGAGGGGAAATATACTGAAAGGAAACTGATATTATTAAATAGATAATTTTTAAATCTTAAGATACCATTTTTGAAAGATACGAACATCAGTTTCCATAGCCAAGTCACAGCGGTTACCCATTTTCCGACGATTAAGTCTTTCTGTTTGAAGCCTTTTATTTCTTTACACGGTCTAAATGGACTCTTTTGATGAGGCAGCGAACCCTCTAGAGAACCTTCGAAAATTTTCAACTCTATTAATTAATTAAACCAAGTGAGGAATTAATTTCAAATGTAAAAACGTTCATTGAAGCAGTCTGAAATTCGTAAGATGTTTGCATTTGATTGTTGCAATTCGACAATAAGTAATAAGAGTGATTTCTGTACCACGTACGATAGTAATATATAATATAATATGCATTAGCCACCTTTGGTGATCATATATATATATTAGCCGCCTTTGGTGACCAGCTGGCAGCCTTTCATAAAAATAAAGGACCATTAGATTCCCGGATAGGGAATCGATAATTTTTTTGTTTCAAATAAGTACCACAGAACAATTTCTACATTAAAACAGGAGCTTCTGATACAGGATAAAGAGAAACTTTCCCATTGTGATAAATTCTCGAGTATTTTTTGCTACTATTCATTTCTTGTTTCCAGTAAAGAGCATTGCAAAAAGTACACACATCAGGCAAAATACCATAATTATGTTCTTGAACATCAAATTCCATCGGCAAGTCATTGCGATTATTTTTCTGACGACGCTTAAGCCTACTTTTGCGGTCGATTAAATCTTCTGCTTGACCCCTATTTCTGTCATTTCTATTATTTCTTTTTTATCCTCTTTCCTTTGATTGAATGGAAGTTTCAGCGAAGCGGCGGGCTCTTTTTCGAGCATTCCTGATTATATTTCGCAACTCCACTAGATAAACATTGGCACGATCCGGTATAAAAAGTTCGACCAACGAAATATTTTTAACTGAAGCTCTCGTAATTACGATTACGGGATTCATGCTTATTACGTTGTCATTGGGCAATAAGCCCGATTTCTGTGCCACCACATTAGTGTTTTATTTATAGAGATATTATTTGTATTATCTTTTGCTGGCACTCAACTCGCAATCGATTTTTCTTTTCTTGTTCCTAATTTAGCCATTATATCTGTATCCTTATTTCCACTGATACCTGTATATGCCTCTGATCACACTGAGTTATATATATAACTCAAATATCCCCTTTTTAGAAATAAAGTATTGATTTCATTACATGTGTCTCTTTAGATTACATTACACTGAGTCCCACGCAATCTAAAGGCGCAACTTAAAATTACAAACCGTCACAGCAGTGCTTTATTTGATTAGCAGCCGCATCACGCACCCCAAATGACAGCCTCCACAAAATAACCTACTCCTCTCCAGACATTTTTTTCATTAAAAATCCACAACTGGCAGCGATGTTTGATTCGCTTTTATTTCGATACACCCAATTTCAACTGCATCCCTTCCCTCTTTATTTTATTATATTTTTTTTCAAGAAACAAGACATAATCCTCCCTAAATGCTGGGGCTCAAAAATTTTGAAATTCACCGAGATAAACATGCTTTGCAACAGAATCCATTTAGTTGCCTAAAAGACGAAAGCGCCTCTACAAATTACAGCCGCAGGCCACTTTTCATCCTTTTCTTCCCTGGAGTTCGAAACAACGCGGGAATAACAAATTCTAAATCTCATCAAAATTGTCCCCCCATCTGGAGTAACGGCGAGCAATAATAATAAGTTACAATCTTTACCCTTGCAGAAGAGGGAGTGGAACCTTGAGGGAATTTTTTGATGTTGTCCCCCCACGACATTATTAGATATTGGTTTGGGGAAGGATGCTCGCTGCAGCAGATCTTATTTATTTTATTTTGATGGAAGAGCCATTCCGGGCGAATTATACGCGCAGAGGTTAAGAGGAAGCTGTTTAAAATCTTATATTTTTAAATCGTTACGGTTGTTGGTTTCTTATTTCTTGGAGATATCGGAGGATAGCGAAGGAGCTGGAGGGTTTTAATATGATCTTTCTTTTTTTTTTAACAAAAACAGATATGTTTGGTTAAATGATGCTTATTTATGGGGAAAAACAAAGAGGTAAAGGTAAAAATTCCAGATGGTTGAGAATGCTTTTTATTCCTATCGATATTATTTCGTGCTTTTCTAACATTTGTATACATTATTAAGCTTATTTCGATCAAACAGAATGTTTTCATTTGAATTTACTGTCTATGCAAATAATCGCTGTTCCTATACTTCAGAAAGTTTAATGAAAAAGTCTGAGGTCATTATAATAAATTCAGATCTGCCATTTATTTTTATACAGATGTATTTATTTTTATCTTTTAGCAATATTTATACTATTATCATGTCGATGGTATTAAAAATTTCGGGAGGAAAATCTAGTAGATAATTATATTTCATTGGTTTATTCTCTTAAATATACGAAATGTCAATACGTTGCTTTTAATTTTCAGGAAATCAATCTTGAATCTGGAAATTTTTAATAAAAACCAAAAGAACGAGTCTTACGATATAAAATATATATATCATTCTTCTCCAGTCTAAAAATTTATTAAAAATTTTATTAAGTTTTACAAAAAAAATTATTATGAAAAATTAAAGAAAAAAAAAAACAGGAAAGCCCCAAAGAATTATTTGAGGCTGCTAATAATTCATGTACAGTGAACTATGATGTTAACTTTTTTTTATTTCTCCCACTTTCTTGATATACCTACCAAATGTAACAAAAAAATAAACTCACACTATTTAATAGGTAATAAAAATAGTTGTATTAGTAAAAGATTTCAATTAATGCACAAAGCAGAGTTTGGACATTTCGAAAAATGTCCAAGAAATAAAAGAAAAATAATTTTTTTTAATTATGATGCGGAACATTGAATATCAATCTTGTGAAGAAATTCGAAAATAATAAGTGAGTTCAAGTCTTATGGAAATTTATTTTACTCAAAAAGAATTCACGCTCCGAGTACCAAAATTATATTTTGCCCCAACAGAACTCTCCACTATCATCAAGCTGTCTCACATTTTTATTATTAAAAATGAATGAAGGTAGTAAAATAATAATTTTGGCAGACCTAAATTAACTTTTTGCATTAATTTCTTCTCATTTCAAATATTTTTCCAAAAAAAATGGACAATTTTTAGGAATAATATTTTGCAAACATGCATGGAAATTCAGTATTATATTTTTGAAAATATAAAAATTGGCATGTGAACTATCAGCATAGGAAAAAGTTGATTAAATATCAACAAAAATGTGATCTGTAATAATATTTTCATATTATAGAACTAACTCGGTTACGATTATTTATATTTATTTATTAATAGTATCCAAAAATCGAATTTGTATTTCAGACACTTTTTTTTTCAACCGATTGGATCTAAAATCTGATACAGAACTGCACTTGTAGTCCTAAAATCTCATTCCAAATTTTATGTAATTAAATCAGTGTATTTTTGAGTTAATGTGTTTACATGTATCTGAAACTACAGACCGAGGGACGGACAAACTGTTGGATTTGCCTCAAAATTGAATAGGTATCTACATAATCTTATGTTAATATGTGCGCTGAATTTTATTTATCAAGCTCTTTTCGTTTTGCAGTTTTCGTGTTCGGACAGTTGTACAGGCAGACATTCTCTGAGCAGATTTTACTCAAACTTTTACAGAAATTTACAAATTTGGTGTAAAGACCGTTTCCCAAATGTTAATTGTGTAGTTAAAAAATGTGAACATGTATTCATATTGTATAGTTGTTTCTGAGTTGTCTTTGTCGCAGACAGACAGACGGACATTTTCCAAAAATTTGTTTTTCGAACTAAACGAGATCTGAAATGTGAAGATTTGTCAAAATTTCGAGTTCGATTTTTTTTTACGATACTTTCTCTATACTATACATATGAGAAAGAAACAATCTGTACGATTTATGAAAGAAATTTGTTCTATTTTCTTTGCACGTTCTAATCATTGCATATTCATACACATAGATGGATAACCAGCCAGAACAAACAGTCTCAGTTCCAGAACTATTTTTTTTTCCTAATCACTGGTTATCGAAAATATGAAAATGTATAAAAATTTTGATGTCGAATTTTTTAGCGTTTTCAACACTTTCTCTACAATTAATTCATAAGAAAGTATCAAAACAATAGGCAATCCATCAATATCCTCGGGGAATTAATTTGAAAACGTCTTGTGCGAAACATACTGCGAGTGATTTCCAATCCTTGACATCAGTCAAATCACTTCTTTATCCTGAGGTTTGTTGCCTCGTCTCCAAATAATCCCTCGGAAATCACTCTCCCCAAATCCCCTTCTCAGAAACGAGAGACTGAAAGAAAAACACTCCCGCCCCTCTTCACTAGACACGCGTAACACGTTTTCCCTGCAATCCCTCTCCCCGGCTTGTCAAATGAAAGTCAATTACGAAGAAAGCTCAGGACAAGAGAGAAGAGAGTAGGCAAATTCTTGTCCTGCCGGAAGCTGGCGTCTCCTCTCTCCAAATCCCTTCCTGATTCTTCCGAAAGGGGTTTGAACCCTGTCTCCGACCCGCCCCCCACTACAAATCCTTTGTTTGGGCACAAGAGTGATGGGGGGAAAAGAATTCATTAATGAAATAAGAGGATTAAACTAAGCAGTCTTTCTCCAAGTCGCAGCTGAAAAAGTACTTGTTTTCAGTTAACACAAAAGACCCATTCGTTGTTTGTTTCGCTCGTGTTCGGTGCTAATTTGAAATCGATGCTGGCAACACAATGGTAAGGTTTTAAATATGCATTTTTTAGTGCTTAATTCCGTTTTTTGAAATATAATCGTGTTAAGAGTACTAATTTGTTAAGAGTTTCAACACCAATGTAATTCTATTTCCACCGCTTTTACTTACTCAAGTACAAAGTATAAAAAAAAAATTGTAAGCATCAAAAACTTTTACCCCAAGATTTTGATGTTTCTCCAGGTTTTGGATCTCACCGAGTTCGAAAAACACATTTTTGTATTATGTCTCTCTATCAACACGATAATTCAAAACTCTTTGAGAGCCACTGATGATTGGTGTATAGACTTTTGTTAGATAAAATCTATTAAATTCTATCAAATTTTGAATGAAATCCATTCATGGGAAGTCTGATTACAATTGAACTCAATAACTACAAGATGTAGGGAGCTAGATAGCTAAAAATTGGTACCTAGATTTAGCATCTATAGTGTATAAAGTAATTCATCTACTCATCAAATTGAAATCTAACTACATCAAATTTGATGTAAATTAAATCTACTAGATCAAATTTGAAATCTAACAAACGGTTGATCGTCTGATGATCTGTATTTCCAGCTAGCAAGAATCTAGTTTGAAAAAATTTTGTATACAAGTCTAGCATCTAAAACATAGATTCTTAGCAAATTTTGAATCAAATCAGTCGAACGACTGATAGTCTGTCGCTTAATATGTATATAAACACTATAATTCATAAATGCAATGATTTAAATCAATAAATCTTGGGAAAAACAACTGTAGTTCCTTGTCAAATATTGGTGTCAATCGGTTTGTAGAAAATGGTCGAAAGTATATATTCTCACGATAGATGCGATAAAAATGTTCAATTCGCACCAAAGGTCGATATTTCGTAGCTATCGTTCACCAATACCATGCAAGGTATTTGTGAATCTAATCCAGCTTCCAAACTTTTATGAAGAATATGTGAGAAAGTTTCGAAGTTCAATCCCACTGATTTGTTTCAAGTCAAATCTATTAAAGCATGCATTATTATTACTCATTATACAGCTTCAAAAAATTATTTTGCATTTTTTATGAGGCTTCGTTTTCGGTAAAAGATTATTACAGAGAATTGTAGGTAAAACAATAATATGGATTACTAAACAATTTGATAAAATTAAGTCACATGATATAAAGTTACATGGTGTCTTCTTGGGGAGAGATTTCATAATTTTTAATCGTGGTTAGATAATGAAAACAACACCGAAGGAAATAATTGTCCAAATTTTCTCAGTGCTCCTGCATAAGCGTATTAGACTAGATAGAAAGAAATCCTTTGACTAGATAAATCATTAAGATAGCGTCCTTAATATGAATCAATTTTTAAGTCGCAATCCTTGAATCACAAAACCAAATCTGAAAATTCACCAAGACATCTAACTTGAAATCAATACTCCTTGATATACTTTTTATTTTAATGATACAGTTTGATAACTGTGTTATTTTCTCTTTAATTTTTTCACATTGATAAAATCCACTAAGAAATATAAAAACGGATTTTATTTTAGAATGTTCATTATTTTCTGAATCCCTACGAAGTCAAAACTACGACAGATGTCTTCATATTCAAGTCTATACACAGATGGCTAAATTGAGCATTGTGTTTGATATATTACTTAGTGCAAACACTTCTATGGATTCTGGTAATATGTCTCAATACAGTCTTACGATCGCCAGACCCATTACAAAACAATTTTCTGACTGGCTTCACTGAGCAAATAAGGATAGGTCTAACAAATAGCTGGCCATTTATTTGATCGATCAGTAATGATACGATGTGATTACATTTCTATAAAATGGCAGTTTAACGATTCAAATGCTGTTAACATAATGCTGCATCTATAGATAGTATAAAATGAAGTCTCCTGAAAGCGTTTGTATGTTTGAAAGATAAAAACTTGAGAAATACTCAACTGAAATTGGAAATATTTCTGCATTTTGTAGGGCATTTATCGGGGAAGGTTTAGTATATTGAAGTCATATCAAAATAAAAAAGGGACTTTTATAATTGCGATTTTAATTATTTTCCTACAAACGTTTCAAGCGAAGAATGTTTTTCTCATGGACGAATTTATGTGGCACTTTCTAGAGTTACAGCCAAACAAAATCTTTTTGTCTTGACATCAAGAGGGAAAACAGCCAATATAGCTTACAAAGAGATGTTATGAAACAATCTGAATTTTATTTTCACATCAGATTACATAAAGTAGATAAACAAGTGTGGAAGAGTGGGTACAATGATTTATTTGTCTATTCTTAAAATTTAAAACAGCTTTTCTATTGTATATTTTTAGTGAATCGTTTTGTGTGTGAACATATCATATTTTTACCTTTTTCACAGTTTAAATATTTCTGAATGTGTGCTATAAAATTTTTTTGTCATTTTTTTATGATTTCTAAATACGTTTTTATGTTTGTTTGATGTTGCGTTATATACCCATGTCATATCGGGTGGAGACTAGACTTAAGTTTAAAGCTAATTTTTCTACTTGTATGTTATGCCACGAGAATCGCTGTGCGGGTACTATTAGTTATATATAAATCAATCTTTCAGAAAAATCCATTTCCTTAAACATATGATCGTCCTAATCTAATACTTCATCGGCCCACACTATCTTATTCTTTAATTAATTTTTCCTATTGCAGTCGCATTATCTTTGATATAGTTAAGAACAATCGATGGATTCAATCATTAAAATATGTAGAATAAAACAACAACAAAAAAAGAATATTTATGATTTTATCCTCCTATGTTTCATTGTAATTTTTTTCCACCGTTGTGAAAGTATGAGTGTACGCCTTTCATGGAGAAAATACCGAATGTAATTGATATCACATTAAAACGAAGTTCTGTTTATGAAATGATAAATTTTTAATTCGGCGAATTTTTTAATGCGTTACGTACTTACTATCTGTTGATAATAACATAATTAATAATAATAAGGGTAATTATCCCTATCAAGCTATTAAAATACTAAATAAGCAGCAAACAATTTCTACTCGAATTAAAAATAATTATTCATCCATATTTAATTTATCATTTAGCCCAATGTTATAATGTTATCTACTCACAAATGTGATTATCTTTTGCATCAATAGTACAAAAATGTATTTTTAAAGTTAATTTACCACTTTGCGTAAAATGGCATGCCTTATTTGTGCAATGAATTTGCAATTTTTGATATTTAAAGCTGTAATTAAAGTACCTGCTAATTTAAAATACCGAAAATAACTTGAGCGAATAAAAATATGTAAACTGTTCTTCAAATTCCTGTAAGATTTAAAATAAAAATAGATTTTCTAGATAAGATGTTTCGTTGAATTTGAAGGTTAAATAATTTTGTAAAGCAAAGAATTAATAAGGACATAAATGCATTTTTTTATCATATTGTCAATGTAAGGAAATGGATCAATATTTGTTTATGATGTATGTGTTATTTGTAAATGTTTGGATTGCTTTTATGTTACATGAGTTATTCTTTATTCGTGTAGAAAATTGTAGTATAGATTTTTAATGAGCTATGAAATGTTTCAATAAGCAGCTATTCATTCCGTAGTAGCGTTTAAATATTTTTATTATTGCATTACATATTGATTTTGCCTTGAATTATTAATTTGCATTTATCTAAAATATAGACAATCTCTCTATATAAAACGCTAACGTATGTGACGCAGAAATCGCTCTTATTACTTATTATGGAATGGCAGCAATGAAATATAAACATTACTGAAACTTTCGTATATCGATGACTGCTTTATTCAGCGTTTTTATAGCTGCACTCAATTCAAAACTTAACTAATTAAATAAAGTTATTATAAATGCTTCTCGCGGTGTCACTTTATTCAGTCGGAAGATGTAAAAGAAATTAAGAAATTAACTTTAATCGGAAATTTTAATAATCGAGGTAGAAAATAGACGTAACCTTCACTTTGAATAATCGTTATAATTTACATAATGAAAATAGATGACTTCCAAAACTATTAATTTCCCAAAAGGATTTTTGCATTAACTTAAAATTCAAACAAATATTTTTAATGATATCGATCTCCTTTCAATATAGTTTTTCCTTTACTTTTAATAAATTCTTCAGGTTTAATTTACAATGTTACTATGTTTTTAATATTAGGTTGTTTGGCTTGAAAAAAGTGTAAGAGTAATGCATACTTCAAGTTTTTTTTATGTTATGAAACTCAAACTCATCCATTAAAATATTTAATCGTGTACTTTTGCCAATGTTAAGATTTTAAAATATTGCTTTTTTTTATCATTAATTCTGAAATAGGATTTTCACTTCTGCTTATATTTCATGATGATTCACTTTTGATTTTTGCCCACAATAATTTATTGCAGAATGATTCAATTAAAGTCCTGTTTTTAAGTCGTATCAATAAACTGAAATTATATTTAAAAAAAAGCTTTTCTTATTAATCGTTTAATAACCTAAAAAAATCGAGAAATTTGGCGATCAAGCTGGTCACAAAAGGTGGCTAGTATGTTTTATGTTCTTTTTATTAACGTAATTCATCGTAGTATAGACTTCTGAAATTCACAAAACTTTTCAATTAACGACTATTGATTTATCGACAGCGTGGGAAACCTTATATAAATATAACAACAGCATGCTTTTTATCTTAAATCCCTTTGCTTTACTCAAAGTATTTACAATATTTTTTTAATTACTCACTAAGCACTTTAATGATATCCTTTAAAATGCATTATAACAATACTTTCTTAATAAACGTGCTAAAAACTTAATGTAGAGAGAAAATTCTAACTGATGGTGGTAAAACAAAGGAAAGAAAAGATGACTACTCCTAACAACTCCCCATTTCTGAAATACCTACAATTATCCGACAAGTACCATTTGGAAGCCATACGATAACAGCATTTTATTTGAAGCAGTGCTCACATCGATCCAAAGGATGCACTTCCTCGTTCCTTTAGCTGCCAATCGATCCATTATAAGATTCGATATGGTTCGAATCCTTCTGTTTTCTTTTCGGGCAGACCCCCTCCCCCTTCCCTCCAGTTGTCTTTTCAGCAAGAAATCCCAAGAGGGCACACTGGGGCTGCTTCCATTATAACGCCCGACACAGCTCGTTTCCTGTGGGCGCCCCTAGCAGCCTTTTATGTTTTCCGAAGGAACAAAAGATCATTGAATACATTTAGAACAAGTCTTGATGACGAACAGGAAGAAGAGGGCTCGTTTGTTCGAAGCTAACACTTTGATAACATTGTTAGCCCTCGAAGAAGTACGCTTAATAGCCTGGATTCTAACAACCTAGTGGCGATGTTTTTGTTGTGATTAGCACAATGGGCTTGGAAGTGCCGCTTTCGAATATTCGTGTTCTATTTTGTAAAAACTAATATTAAAATACATTAAAGCTATGAAATATGTTTATCATTAAGACGTTATTCCATTCAATGCAAGACAATTTCCATTATCTTAATATCACTATTTGCCTAAATAAACAATGAAAAAGAGGACCATAAATGCTGGAGACAAGCAAATTCAGCTGCAGTGGAACCTCGAGTCAACTAACTTCCATTTAATCCTTTCATTTCGAGTAATGGCATTTAGAATCATCATATTCATTAGTTTTTATACGGCATTTAAGTCCACTTCTGATAGCAAATGTTCCTATTAAGTTCTTTGCATTTCCTTCTTTCCATATACTTTTTACTTTCTCGTACACATAGTGTAGAGAGAGTATAGTAAGAGTCTAAATTTGAACTCTTGAGATTTTGACGAAACTCTGCGTTTTGGATTTCCCTGAGTTTGAAAAACACATTTTGGGATGATGTCCGCCTGTCTCTCTGTGTCAAAGATAACTCAAAATGGCTTTGAACTATATGGATGAAATTTGTGCCCGATCTTTTACACAAATTTGTAGATTTCTATCAAATTTCGAGAAAAATCCATTCATATGAAGTCTATTTTGTCCAGATGTATGATTAGAAGTTTACACGATAACTACCAAACGAAGAGAGCTAGATAGATGAAATTCCGCACACAAATTTAACATCTGTAGTGTAGACGGAAATCAAATTTTGAACTAAATCCAAGAATGAGTTAATTGTCTGTCGGTCTATACCTTCAGAAACATGCAAATGCAGTGATTTAAAAATATCGAATTTGGTATGGCATTTAGTGATTACAATTGTAACTCTGTGTCAAATTTTTGTTTCAGTCGTTAGGAAAAAAAAACATACTTTAAAACACAAATTCGGTTTTCGCATAGTATTAACCGCATGTCGGGGACTAACTGGCAAAAATTCGCCAAGGATGCCACAATCCATTCAATAAAATTGCTAAATCCACGCCAAAGGTTGATATTTCGTAACTATTGAGCTCCAATGCCATGCCAATATGTTTTTTGGAAACACTTTTTATTAAAGAGTATACGAGGAAGCCTTAGGTAGATCATTCCCGATGGTAATTCTTACCAATGGATTATTGATTTTATCGATTGAAAAATTACCTTTTTGAATTCCATTCAGTAAAAATGTCAAAATAAAAATCAATTTTTCATAATTTAAATACAAATTACAGGCGCAATATCGTTTTTATTATTTTAATTACATTAAAATATTATATTTGAGCTGTTTTTCATAAATATTTATTTCAAAATTTGAATTTTTGTATTCCCTCTAATATGACTACCATTGGCATTCATTGAGGTTAAATGTACACAGTTCGTCTTGATGGATATATTGCGTTTGTGTTTACTTTAATTTGAAATTAGTATTGATCATTTTCCATTATTTCGCAATTTTAAACTAATATTGAAAACTTTATATCAAACTCGTGATTTACTGATACGCCTGAAATATTGCCAATCTGTAAAGTAGTTTATTTGTTGGTGAATAGAGAATTGTCAGACATTCAATTAGAAATTTCTGATGAAGAATTTGCTGAAAATATTACAAAAAAAATTATTAAAAATGATTATCCAGATATTTGTAGTGATAAATTAACTGAACAATATTTATCAATTGGAAATACGTTAATTAACTATGGAGTAGGCGATGAGGACTTTGAAGAAATTTCAAAAGATTTCGGGTTAAATTGAGTTGAAGATTCCGAACTAAAGAATGTAAATTTCCAAGGTCAGCTTGACCTTTCAGGACGATAATCAAAAAGTAAAAATTCCTCAATATGTAGTAAGAAAGGTTCCGCACATTCTTGATGTTAGATATGACAAAATGGCCCTCTGGCCGCTTCAGGCATATGTAAATTATTTATTCAATGCTATTCAAGATTAATTGAGAAAATACAATGTTTTACATACTGTGCTATTTACATTTAAATGTCCCGAGATTAGAGAAATATTTAAAGCCATCTCTTTTAATAATAAAGAAGTTAGTTTCCTAATTTAAACATAAGATTTAGTGCTTTCCCAACTCGCTTTAAGTTAGTATCTACTAATAACTGTGTGTGAGAGAGGGGGAAGGTTTGCGCTCTCAAGTTCCATCACTCTGTTTACTATCGCATTTAACCCATATTTAATTTGGAGGCTGGAAATGTGTACCTCGAAGAGACTTTTTTTCAAATTTATATAATTAAAATGTAACCGAAATTTTCGTATTTCTCCACCATAACTTCCGAAAAAGTATTGAACGAAAGGGAATTTACATTGTCTTAAATTCCATACTATTATCTTTGCGATCATACCAATCATTATTTTATTTTGCTTGATCTCGATGCGAT
>JAPMOR010111961.1:343986-451596 GCA_026543865.1 Argiope aurantia
TGCGATCATACCAATCATTATTTTATTTTGCTTGATCTCGATGCGATCATACTTTGTGAATATTTTTTTTGTATTTTTAATCAATTTTTTAAAAATATTTTACAATAATTTCATTATTTACGTAAATTCAAATCTTTCTCATATCTAATATTCTATCCTGACTTTTTTTTCATTATTATTGATGATCAAGATATGAAGATTGGACTTATTTTTCCATGTTGAATTAGTTTCATTATAAAGCATGAAAAAAGGCATATTAAAATGTTGGAATTTTGTTCTACTTACAATTATGTTTTAGTTTCAAAACAGGTAATAGTGTAAAAAGTTTTAAACTATGATTATTTTTAAATACTACTATTCTTTCCTGTTATATAATTAGACGCATAGAGATACAGACAACAAATTAGGGAAATGCATAACACAGTGAATAGAATGTTATAAGCTTCCAAAATAATGTCAGTTTTATGTCTATCATTATTTGAAGTTTAAAAATATTTTACTGAGGAAGATATTAAGACATAATTGCACATAATATTTAATTGGAATTTTTCGCAGCCTTTAATCCGGATGAACCAACGGGTCGCCAAAGGCAACTAAAAATAAAATGAGTTTAATTGTCACCGTTTTTTATAGATGAAAGGAAACTGCATTTACTACTATCAATAGATATATATTTAGCTTCGATATTTTTTAAATACTAGTCTCTATGAGATGTATCAATCATTTATTGTGTTGCATTAATTCCCAATGGTAATCTGGCATACCTAACTCCTCTACTATCTACCTCCCGATGATGTCATTGGGAATCACTCTGAATTTAAATTTAAAATTCTTTAAAATTAAAGTCAGAAGTTTTAAAATTAATAATCAGTTTCAGAAATTTAAAAATTAATAATCACTCTAAATTTTAGTTAAAATATTTTTTTTAATTATTTTTGAACTTTTATTTTGGACCAAAAGTCAGTACATCTCACAAATTTTAAAATAAATACCAAATTCTTAGATATTTTCTGGGGCGCTTGAATTTAAACAGCATTTGCATGCTATTTACCTTGAATACTACGAATACTACTTTATTACTAAAGATAATTTAATAATAAAGTTTTTCCGACTAAAATTTTGTTACTAATTTTTTCAGGAGTTTGGTCCTGTTTCAGAATTTTTTTTACTTGCATCTCCAACAAATTGAATTAAATTTGTCGAAAAGAAAAATGATAGTATCTGAAATATATGGAAGCAAGGTATTGGATTAGTATGTGTGTGAATTGCAGTATTTACATGAATTAATAAACAGTTTACTAAATTTTGAAAAAAAATTTCAAGCAACCACTTTTAATTTTTAAGATTAAAACTAAAATTCCAAAATGTAACATCATTTTTTTTTCCTTTTCATTTCAAATATTTAAATAAGATAATTCCATTTACTTTTCAATTTTTTAAGGTAATTATTCGAACATTTCGCTTTAATTAAAAGCAAGAATGATGAAAATACTTTTTTCCATGAGATTTTTAATGGCTCTTCTGAGAAGTGCAAATATTTCTTTCACTCGTTGGCAAGGAATCAAATTAGGAAATCAAAAATCATAAAAATTAAATTAAGAATTTTTATATAATTTAAATTTTAGATCGTTTTTAATAAGAAAGCTCCAATGAAATTATCATTTTTGTAACACGTCTTTTCGATTTTTTTATTTCGATTTTTATCGTCTGTAGTTAGCCAAACGATATCATTGTCACAAATAAAAAAAAAAGCACATAAAGTCGTTTTTTTTTTACTTCGTTTTCATTGCTTTATTTTATGTTATTTTCTTTTTGATTTCGCTGATACAACACGGGCATGTGGATTCTGCTTATTGATAATAAAGTCTAAGTAAGGTCATGATTAAGAAAAAGTTGTTTCGCTAATTAAATGACTATTGAAAAAGTTAAAGCAGATTTTTTAAAGACATTCATGTCAGAATCTGACTATAATTTGATTAATTCTGAACATATTTTTATAAATTTTGGGTACCATTCTTAATGCGTTTTTAATTTTTAGCTAAGCATTAAAGGTAAATTCATTTAAACATAGTTTTGTGTTTTATTCATAACGAATAATACATTCAAATATTAATTTCATATTAATTATACAAATATAATTTCATAAATTTACTATTATATTACATCCTATTAAAAATCAGCTGGAGAATTTATCTTCATCAGTCTTTCTCAGTATATAATAAGAGAATAAAGGACGTATTTTGTACATCCATCCTTTGATGAAATCGCGAAAAGATCATCGAAAAAACAATCGAATTCATTGTGTATATCATATTATTAGCAAAAATTCCATCCAGTGAGTACATGATGAAATGTCCAACAATCTCAATAACAACTCCTGTCGATACTACTTCGTTCAATGGTGGTGGAGTAGTCGGTTGTACAGAAGAAGTCTCAATAATAGAGAATGGCAATGAATTCTATACGAAAATATGACACTCAGATCAAACATCACTTGCAGAAATCTACAACACAAGTAAGCAAACCTTTATCAAACAAGCACAAAGTGCACAGGGAGAACTCGTTGGAAAGTATAATCTAAACAAAGAATTCGCTCAACGGAATCACTTCTTTCGACTCGACGGAATTAATGACGATTTTTCTCCCTACAACTCGGCTTCTTTTAGCTTTCTTGACAGAGAATAATGTGTTCTAGAATAAACGCTAGAACTCGAGTCCCAATGGCCATATCACTATTCTCGAACATTCGTGATCCTTAATATTTGTCGCCAAATGTTGTCAGGGCTGGAAGTTATTAATCTGGCATCCTTATCAGCAGTCATTAAAATATCTGTAAAATTATCTTCCTTACCGTGACACTAACTGTGCAAGGAAGGAATATTACAAATTCGTAACAATATGCAAATACTCAACCCTTTTAACTTGTTCAATTTTGAAGTTGCCGCGTTCGTATAAGTACGATTAGACAGAATGGCAAACATCCAGCTTCCAAATGGGTTTGCTTGAAATTTTGGTATCTACAGCTTCAGTAATAGAATACTTTGTTCAATTACAGCTGCCTTGTTTATTGCGATTTCTGGTTATTATATTTACATGCACACTGATGCACAGAGATATTTCCCACAAGAGAAGGTTTTTGACCATTGATAGAAAATATTTTTTTTAAAAATTAGGGGGGTTTGAAGAACAATTTTGCACAAAGATCATATATTAAAACCCATCTATTTAATTTATTGTGTTTTTGAGTTATCATATTCACAGATAACCTCACAAAATTCCAAAAATGACTTTTTCGAGCTTGGGTCTTAAACGTAAAAATTTGTAAAAATCTAAAGTTGAATCAAGGACAGATTTGGACAGTTTGCGGTATTAAGCAAAATAGTATTCTGAGATCTCTCTGTTCATAAACTGGTTAATTTAAAGTCACATTACAATGCATTTCCAGCAGCATGTTAAATTACTTATTTTAGGGTATCGGATTGTATTTCATTAAGACTAAGAAAATATAAGTGCTATTTTTCATTTGCTTTTCATGATTCATGACTACGTGACATCAATACTAGCACACAGTTTCTGTTTAAAAATACACTTGAATTATAAATACTACATTAATTTAATGAAAGAGATAAAAACTTGATCAATAATACTTGACAAATTGTTAATATTATCCTAATAGTTTCGCATTAGGCATGTAACAAATGTTAATATACCTAATGCGGATTCAGAGATTTTGCATTTTTTTTTTTTTACGAATTTACCTAATAGGCAATTAGAAAATTTTAATTGACTTGTCTCCTACTCTTTTCAGTCCATCGAACAAAGCGGTCTAATTTGTCTAATTTAAAATATATCTTTGGGTAGAACCTATTGACGATTACAATACTCTTTCTATTTTTATATTTCGTATACGAGAAAAAAAAATATCTCTTTATAGTAAAGGACAGAGCGAATGTAAACCATTAACCACAAAGTATCACAAAACTTTCTGTTAGTATCCGAATCAGTATTCACCTCTAAATCCTCCCGTATTTAAGATTTCACATCTCCTCTGTCCAAAAATGGACGTCTTTATATTCACAAGGCATCGCTCCATTTTTATGGGAATTCTATATCTGAATCTAAAAGACGATATCAACAGAGAGCTTTCGGGGAAGGGCCTCTAATGCCCGCATATTGGTCGGCACTCGGCCATTGTGCCTTGTACCGGGCATGTTTTCCTTCCCCGGCATTGCGTCTTTAGGCGCTGGATACTCGCTGAATAAAAATAGGGATGCAAGGAATTCTTCTCAATAAAAGTCCATAGACGTGACTCTGCCCTCCGGCGATGCATTCTGTGCTCTTTGTCCGCGATTCTTCTTGATTGGCTCGCATTTTCTGCGTCGCATCAGCCTATGCCAACTGTTGCGAAGAGGCAGCGCCGCTTTGTTAAGTTGACCGTTTAATGTGAGGAATGGTAGAGTGCAGTTGATGGAGGACATTGTTGGACGCCATCTGTTATGATGTGAAGAAATCTAGATTCATATTTTACTTTTGTATTTCGATGCCAGGCGGAAAAATGTTGTAATAAAGTGCCATTTAATTTGTGCCAATAAGTACATAGTATAAAATGCTGTAGAGCAAACAAATATTTTTTTAATTAATTTTTGATACTGTATAAACTTTGTACATGACACACATGCTTTTATTCCAAAATGAGTATAACTGGTCACTACGCAGTTAGTCATTAAAAGATCGTAATGTGTCAATCTCGTAATAGTAGCGAAAGAGGTGAAGAAATGTTTTTATCAAATATTTTAAAGTGATGTAATTGAACATCTATAATTCAACAAAGAAACGCATCGAAATTTTGACTCGTCGAATTTTGTATTGATTTTGCAGAAAAAAAGAAAATCATCTCTTACATCATTTTGTACATGCATCAACAATATTTTTTTTCCATTTTATTTACTGTAATTTCTATGTGTTTTTACATATATGTTACATAATAATATATAATATGCAATGATTTTTTAATCTAATTTAATTCCTGATTAATTTCCTAATTTTATCTTAATTTATCTAATCTTAACGATCAGATTCTCACCTTTTATATAATTCTACACGCGCTCTATAAAACTGCTGACTTCAGCATTTTCTCTGTCATTTAGAGAAAAAAAATCCCTATTACTTACAATATTCATTTAAATATACCTAAAGTTCCCTTTCCTAAGTCTACACATGTCAAAGAAATCTCTATCAAAATCTCATAGTTAAATCACTGAAAGGAAAATTTGCGGTATCTTTTTGATCTTATGTCACAATGTAGACTGATATATCCTTATATCGCTTTTTATCTATACAAATTATGTCTCCTGGGATGAAATAAAGCTAAGTTAAAATTTCAAAAGTCTCATCTTCTCGGCCAAGAATTTGCTAAAACAGGTTTTTACAGATATATATAATACTAGCCGCCTTTGGCGACCAGCCGGTTCGCCAGTATTACCGCTCGCTACAATTTTCAATTAAATATTTTAAGTAACTGGTCTCTTAATAGATTCTCAAACAAAGCATTTTTAATCTTCAAATTTTGATAGTCATACCAAACTTATACTGTTGTTTAGATCGTTTCGTTCAATTTACTCTATATATTTTGCTAATTTGTTGTCATTTCCGGTAAAACTTCAACTTTAATTTAAAGTGAAAATGATGAAATTGCTATTAATATAAAGATATTTTTAATAAAAACCAAGCGTTTTATTTTATTTATCATATTTATTGTTATTTATTTATAATTATTATTACTGAATATGAGTATTGCAAACAGAATCGCTCGGTATTTAAGTCTTATGTGAACTACAAAATATTTTTCATCATTTATGTAATATCTCAAAGAATAATTCAACAAAAATTTCTCAGATTCAGCATGAAATTCAGTTTTTAGTTTTGCTTTCAAAAGGATTGAAATTAAATCAATAATAATATTTTGTTCCGACCTATAAATATATTTCAAAAATTATGAAGTTTAAATTTAATGCAGTAAGTTATCATATTCTGAAAAATATTCTGGACACACCAAATTTTAAATAAATGAATGAACGTTTCTGTTTTCCACGATCAACTAAGACTTATTTATGAAGTTTTGAATGTTAAAAATTTAGAGAAACTCAACATTTTCATAATTTTAGGCCAATTAATCTTGAGAAACCTGCGACTGATTGTCGTATTTTCTTTGAAACGATCGATGGAAAATCTAAAATTATCCTTTTTTTATTGAATAGTGATATTCAAATTTTCATAAATCAGTCAGTTTAAGTGATTGATTTAGTTGATTGGAAATTAACTCTTTTTATTTAAAATATTAGTGTTTCAAGAACATTTTGTTATTCGTGATTTCCACAGCAGAAGGTTTATGTAAAATCAAAAATTCGTTATTTATTAGAGCATTTATTGAATCAAGTTACATAAAATATAATCATTTTCTATTTAGACCATTTTAGCAGATCTGTTGTGTTCGTGCGTCAACAAAAATAGAATACAGACAAACTTATTATGAAACTAAATCTTATTACATTATAGATAATATTATCAAATTTACATCAACTTTTTTTCATTCAAAATCCTAGCATCGTTTTTAAACAACAAATTAAAAGTTCCAAAAATATCACTGTTGCCAATCTGAATTTCACAACTATTTACAAAATAAAATTTATTATTATTAAAATAATCGTTTGCTACTTTTAAATAAAATATTTACGATTTATGCCGCAACAGATCTGTGTCTTACTAAAGGTTTACAAATTAGCTGTGTGGCCATGATTTGAATGGATATCATATTCATATTAAACAAAACTTGCCTTAAAATAAAACTTATTTATTGGATTAATAATATAGAGAGTGTAAAAGATCATAAAATAATTTTTCTTCAATTTATTTTTTAGAAAAAATAATATTTCATATTTGTTTCATTTCCTACAAACACGTGCCGGAAATTATATTTTTGCAGATTTCATTTCCAAAAAGATTTAATTTATTTTTAATTGGAACTTTAATCAATGTGATGGCAACACTTTGAAAAAAGCTAATTTTTTCCCATGAATACGAAACGTGCTCGAGCAGCTTAAATTTTATTTTTTTGTACGAAAAAAAATTGTTGAAAAATATATTTAAAATATTTATTCAAAAATTCATTAAAAATAGAAATTTAATTTTAAGGTTAAAACATTGGTATCATTTAAAAGATAAACTTTTGATCTTTAACTTGATGTAAAAATCTTTTTTGTGAGGTAATAGTTTCGGAAGTTATAGCAGAAACACGCCAAAATTTCGCTTAATTTTTAAATAAATAAAATTCTAGTTAAAAAATCGAAAAAATAACCCCCAGATGCACATTCCCGGCCTCCAAGGTATGCACGTGGTAATTTGGTAGCCGTAAGTTGAATGGTCTGACCTGTAGAGAGCCAACACACACACACACACACACACACACACACACACTCATTGAGCTTTATTATAAGTATAGATTTGTATTTTGCAAATCTTACTTCGCTTTTATTTCCTAATCTTCTCCATTATATGATATTAATTATTAAATATATCGATTTGCGTATGAGTAACCTTCCCCCCCCCCTCTCTCTCTCTCTCTCTGTAGTATTGTGTATATCATTTTCTCTTTTTTCCTTTAGATTTGATTTGTGGCTGAATTTCTTTTTCACTTAAAATTGCTTTAACATATTGATCGTTAATTTATTTTAGCCAACTTTGTGTTTTAATTATTTTCAGACAAGGTGTCTTTACCTAGAATCTCAAAAAATTGTAATAAAGGAGAATACTTTAATATTTCTAGAAAGAAAGAGCTATAAGTATTTCTTTTTTATTAACAACAAATTAGAAATATTTTATCGTGACGTAATCGTCAAGTTCGCAACCACAACTTTGTACACTAAAAAAAGAATTATGAATAAAGTCGTTCCATTAGAATATTATGTGAATATGGATTTGATAATTACATTGAACTTATTTTCAATTTATTATGCATAAAAGAAAATGAAAAAAAAATGTTACACAACTTGATAATGTAAAAAGGTACATAATCTATACTTATAAATAAAGCTCAATGTGTGTGTGTGTGTGTTGGCGCTCTACAGGCCAGGTCATTTGACCTCCAGCTACCAAATTTGGTACATGTTACCTTAGAGGTCGGGAATGTGCACCTGGGGTCCCTTTTTTTGAATTTTTAATTAGAATTTTAATTATTAATTAAACTAACTTTCCCGCCAAAAAAATCCTTTCTTTTTTCCACCGCCAAATGAGTAAGGCTTCAGTTTTTTTTTTTCCCAACAGTAATGAGGCTAGGCTTAAGATTTTTCGGTCGATTATTTCAAAAGATTCTGTTTATTTTCTTAATGCTTGATGCATTTAAAATTAAACATTGTTAATTAATCGATCTTTCAGATTCATTCTGAAGTACTTTTGAATTAAAATAAAACAGAATAAAGGAAATTAAAAATGTCTAATCTGCATAGCGTTACCCCAACTGGCGTAGAAAAACTCGCGTATTTGCGTTACCGTAACTGGTGTTGAAAATTCACGCATGCGCATTGTGTTCTGATTCATGACAACCATTATCAACGGATGATTTAATTTATTTTTAGGTTAGTTGCATGCTTTTGTAATTAAATAGTATTTATGTTAGTTATATATTTTTTGTATATGCTTATAGTTTTAAGTACATCGTTTTTTAAGTAGTTTTTTAAACCTGTTTTCGACCGATTATTTTAAACGATTCGTTTTATTTTCTTAGTGTTTGATGCTTTTAAAATTAAACATTGTTAATTAATCGATCTGTTCATGATGAATCTGAGAAACTTTTGTTGAGAAATTCTTGAGATATTACAAAAATTAAGAAAGATATTCTTTAGTGCCCATAAAGTTTAAACGCTCAGTGACTCTGTTATCAGTAATCATATTATAAAAAAAATGCTTTGTTTCAGTAAAAAAATATTATTATATTAATTGCAGATTAATTCTTTCCACTTTAATTTAAAGCATAAATTCTACGGGAGCTAACAGAAAATTAGAGTTATACACATTACGTTATGACTGAAGGCTTTTATATTATTATGAGTGAATTAAATGACTATCAAAATTTGAAGTTTTAAAATATGATGAAGAATCTATTAAAGTAGGAATTGCGTAAAATATTTAATTATTAAAATTTAAACGAACATTAAGATTGGCGAACCAGCTGGTCGCCAAAGGCGGCTAGTATTTTAAATATAGTCTATTAAAAAGTGATTACTGTATAGAAATAACAATGAATTTTAGAGATGCCCAATTCTAATATTACAATATTTGTAAGATTTAATACCATTGCAAATAAGTATTATATTTGCACAATAAAATTTAAAGTGCAAGTTTTTTTTATCTGTATCTTTCTGTTATAATAATATATCTAGATAACTCGCTTATAATATTTAATTTATAAGCTGCCAGCCTTTCGAAATTATAAAAAATTTCCTTTCAATAATTAGAGGGAAATACAGTATTTTGAGACTAAAATGAAAAAAAAAAAAGTTCGTATATGTGAAAACCTTTCAGTTTTCTTAAAGGGTTGAATTTGTCGCTTAAATGCATAATATAATAGAACTTAGTTATTTAAAAGCCATTAAGACCCCATTAAAAATTCGATTTACCCTCATATTCGAATTGCGAAAAGCTAGGTTTGAAAATGAATACAGCAAGAAACTATCAGGTGTGGTCTGTCCAAAATTTTCTTGCTTTCTCCCTAATAAAGTTGTCATCCCTCTTCCCTTTCTCATAAAATTATGGACCTTCTGTGAGGCTGCGGTGGCCTGGTGGTAAGGTCTCGGCTTCGGAACCGGAGGGTTTCAGGTTCGTGACCGGATTCCACCGAAGAACCGTCGTGTAAGAGGGTCTGTTGCACGTTAAATCCGTCATGACCAAACGTCCTCCCGCTGGTGTGGTGTGGAGAGGGGAGTACCAGCTCAGGTGTCGTCCGCGTCATCTGACCGCGGTTCAAAATTACAAGGTCCGTCCCAAAATAGCTCTAGTGTTGCTTTAAACGGGACATTAATATAACTAAACTAAACTATGGACCTTCTGTAATGTCATAGAATGCCTTGAATGGTTTTGGCGAACGATAGTTAAAAAATCTTGTCGAGAGTCTAACAATTTTATTGGAGCTATCATATGATCGTTGGCGACTCTTTTTGTTTTCAACTGATTGAAATTAAAATTTACCACAGAACTAGAATTGTGGTTACAAAATCATAAACCAACCTTTATATTTTTAAATCATTCTGAGTTATCGTGCTTTTCTGAGTTATCGTGTTTACATGATTGTAAGTAAACACACCTACAGAAAGTCAACCCTATATATATTTGGTTCCAAATTTGATAGATATCTGCTCTTTTGATGTTTGATAAAATTTGAGATCAGATTTATCTAATTCTCTTCGTTTTGTAGTTTTTGTGTTAATTTGTATATCAGCAACGGGACAGACAGACTTCTTCCTAATGGATTTCGCACAAAATTTGGTGAAAATTTACAAATTTGGTGTAAAGACCATACCAAAGTTCATCATTCTAGCTCAAAGCATTTTTGAATTATATTTGTCATGAACATGCAAACAAGCGGACAAATGCAATGCAAAAAATGTGTTTTTCGGTCTCAGGAAGATCTAAAAACTAGACATTCGTCAAAATTCGTCATTACTTCGTTGTACTTTTTGAGGATAGTATTTTTTACTTTCTCGCATACGAGAAAGTAAAAATAAAAGGAAAATTTTTAATTAAAAGTGACAATAAAGATTTATTTTTAATATTTAATAGTTTTAATAAATGTTACATAATTTATAAACAAATAGTACTTTGAATAAATATAATGATAATTCTGTTAACATTTAATAATTATTTTCATTCAAATTACTAAATAATTTTAATTAAAAAACACTTATTCAATGCTTGAATACAAAATCTTATTAAAAGATATCATCAATATAATTCTAATTTATGCAATTAAAGTTATCAATAAAGAAATTTGTCATTACTTTTTTGCCTGAATGCATAAACGGGTTCGAATAAATAAAATCGTAAGTCGGGACCTAAAAGTTATTCGACTGTGACCAATGAAGACTTATATTAAGAATTTATTAAACTATGAAACCCATTCCTACATAAAATTAATTTATTATTATTCTTCGGTTTATTATGAATACAATTTGTATCAACCAAAATGAATTAGAATTATAAATGCCATTTCAACCTTTTGACTGCTGCATTATTTTAAATCAGATTCAAGCATTTTAAAGAACAAATATTTTTTTAAAAAAATATTCAGATTAACTAAGTTTCTTCTTCAATTAAAAATAGATATAAAAACATGGGACTCTATTTAGAACTGCGTAGTCTTTTTCCGAGCTATTCGATTTGTTTCGCCGGGATAATGTACGTTTTTATACATTTCAACTTTTATTTTGTATTAGATTGTTATTGATGGGATCTAGATAGCAACATGATTTGGATCAAATGCAAAATTAATAGCTATTTACTTAATTTATAAATTAATTAAAAAAATAATTGATTTGCAATAAATGAAAAATTGCTAATATGAAAGCATTTATAAGTTGTTTTCGTTCATTTTTTTACTTAATAGAAAGCGTTTTAATACGTTCAAATGCGCTTCAATCCTAAAACGCTATAAATTGGATAATGATAGTAAAAATTATAAAAGAAATTAAAAGTTTGATGTCTCGATAACGATTGTTGAATAACTGGCAAACAGAACGTTGTGGTATTTCAAATTCCAAATTATAGTGGAATACTAAATTTTTTTAATTATTCTAAATACACTATGACCTAAATATGATTCGTACAAATGTCTTATTAGGATATGATAATTTGCACTCTGCTCCGGCCAGTTTCACTTTCTTCTATTTTTTTTCTATTAATTTTGAATCAAACGACGTCCAGTGATTAATCACCAATCTTCAGACAATCATCTAATGACGTCCTTAAAAGTTTTCTTGAATCCTAACTTAACAATAGAAGACGCAATAGTTGTTACTGCGAAATCGGAAAACAAAGTTTCGCTTTCGTAATTACAGAACATTCTCTTCACTGAGGGAAAATAAGACAGAATCACCGTGTTGATAGCGAAAGCAACTTTAACAATGTACCTCAGAGACACTTCACTACGCGAAAGAAAATTTCCCCCCACAGTTAAATTGTCTCTTGTAGCCTTTAGCGAAATTTTGTGAACACTTCATATTGTCGCGTAGATGAGGTGAATGCAGCAAGTCCAATAGAAATGAACACGCTCAAGATCAACTGAAGATTTTATTACCAATCTAACTGATTGAGCAACTACTTATATACAGTTGAAGAACCTTCTAGAATTTGAAGGCTCGCAGAAAATTAGGAATTTACATAAATAACAGATTAGAATAATTAACATAACTTTGACATAAAGCAAATTGAAATCAAAAGTCAATTTTTGACAGTTCGCCTCGCTTGTATTCGAACCCGCAACCTTCCGCTCAGCTATGAGATGCTTCTTTCAGCCGACTGAGCCATCGGTGCTTGGTCCGAAGGAACAATTTTCGCTACAATATAACAATTTCTTTCTTTTTTTTCGTGAGTTCTGTGTGTTTTAAAATTTGTATTTAAAAAATGGCTTTTTTATTTGATTATTTAAGTTAATAAAAAAAAATGTCCATTGCTAGATGCACAAATTTTAATTTTCTTATCTAACAATTTTATGCTTATTTTTTGTTTATTTAAACTCTACGTATAGTGCATATTTTTTATCAAATCTTATAAGATTTTATTTTTCTGCTTAACTATTTTCGTATATAAAGCGCATTTTCTTTCTTTTCATATTTAATTTCTAAATAGAAGCTAATCCCCCCCTCTCCCCCAAAAAGGAAAAAAATGGGATAACCAGTTGTAGATTTCTTTTCATTCAAATTCTGGTAAAGTTTTATTATTAATTTGTTTTTAATAATCTTTGCTGATTTTTCACTCGTATCCTCTAAATCATCTCATCTTTTAGAAATAATAAGAAACATGTTCCTTACTTTTCAGTAAAAATTTCTTTAAATATTTGGTTAAAAATTATATGCATGCATTCAATTAATTTTAATTTCTACATTCCCATGCTTCAGAAATATTTTAAAAAATTAGCCGACTTTGACGATCAGCAACTTGCTTACTATATTAATTACATTAATAATGTTAAGTCATCCAATTTTGAAGAATTACATTTTATCATACCAAATTAAAATTCTCTTTTATATCATAAATACACAATAAACATAAAGCATTCTGATTAATTAATCATGCTCACAAATTGGCGAAATCGGTCCAATTATTGAGACCTGGGAGTTATGACCATTTTGATTTTTTTTCTCGTATCTCTCAAAAATGGAGGATATAAAGAGAAGGCCAAGCAATGATTGATGACATATATAAATTCCATGGGATTTTATATGAAATAAAAATGGGTGAAATCGATTCCATGATTGTGGCTGAGGGACACTTTCATATCTTCACCTCATAGTGAAATAAGAAGGGAATCGATTTCCACAGAAAATGGAGGTTGGAGACAGTTTACAATTCATTTCGTATCTAGAGACCATGAGTTTTCATAAGAGACTCCTTGAAAGTTTATATGAAATAAAAATAGGGAAAATCGATTCAATGATCGTGGCTGTGGGATTCTGCCATGGTTTTTTTTTTACCTTATAGCGAAAGCAAAATAAAATAGGGGGATTGAGATTTCCATAAAAAAAAATGGAGGTTAGAGACAGTTTACAATTCATAACATATCTAGAGATCATGAGCTTTGATAAAAAAAATAAAAATTGGCGAAAACGAAGTAAATTTTAAAAATAACAAAATACGTGTTATCGGGACTGTGATTGGAAAAACCGAGTGACAAGTCCTTTATTTTTGCCAATTATTTTAAATATATAGATAAAACCTGTTTCGGATTATTATTTATTCATAGTAAAGCCTTTATTGTCAAAAAGAAAGCAAATAGATATCATACCCCTGATTTAGCCTCAGGGACACGTAGCTTCCTCATTGCTCAGCAGACTAAATCGAACTCCATAAAACAGGGTGGGAGTGTTTATAATTATAGAGGAACTACTTGTTGGAGGGAGAACTTCCCTCGGCTTTCTGCCTAATGAGGCAACCACCCGCACTCCCACATTCGGGAGAAATTATGCGAGTACGGCTTATCGATTAATCGGAATAATCGAACTCGAAACGTTTTACTTATTAAATGTTGTTTCTACACAGTATTAAATTTAAGCATTCGTTTTAATGAAATAGATTTTCCATACTTTTATCTTGTTTCAGAAATATTTTGTTAACGTTTAATATTTAATTTTCTATATGTTTATTTGTTTGATTTTGAAAAGCTTTACTTCGAGGTTTCCAATTTGCTCTTGAATCAGCAGACGATATATTTTATTCTGAAATGCTTATTTGCAGCGTTTTAGAAATGGTTTATTTCTTCAGACTTTTTAATGCAAACATGATTAATTAACTGCTCGGTTATTTTAAAGTGATTGGATTACATTTTTTCTTTTCGATTACAATTCTTCCATATATCAGTAATTTATCCAATTCAACAATGTAATAGTTAAAGAATATTATGTACTAGATAGAATATTTTAAATCTCGAATATAATATAATTAGCGATGACAGTTCGCTAAATATTGAGTTACAGCCACATTAAAAGTATGTTCTAAACTCAAATTCAAAAGTCTAAAATATTCCATGCATATCGAATGCTTTTTAATGTCAATCATATTAATAATAGTATAATTCGAATATTACACTTTAATACATTAAATTCAATATCATTTTCATTCATTCAATTATTTCATAATGTAACTAATTTCTAATATTGGTTATCTGCGTAGTTAGTTCCATAATTACTGATAGCTTTACTGGACGCTGGGCAATAACCCCGAATTTGACGGCTATTTTGTGACGAATTTGAAATTAAAAATGAAAATCCTAAAAATTTTTAAGATTTTGGTGATATCTCTTCGAGAACGAAAATACCATATCCTTCTAGAAGCTACTATCTACTTTGTCCTGTCATGGAACTATGAAAAGCTAAAGTATACGGAGCTGGATTCAGTCAAATAGTCGAGACCGCTCTTCTTCGCTTTATGCTATTACGATAGCTAATTACCGGTTTACAGCTTGTGTGTTGTTATTTTATACATCCTTCTTCTGTGATTTTCTACATGTGTATCATGTTTTCATGTAAAATAAAACGTTGCTATTTGATTCTGAATATTTTAGACTTTTAAACATACAACCCACGGACAAATTCTAGATAATTTTATATGGATTCTGGAATATGTTATTCAATTATGGATTGCGAATTCAGAATTTTATATCATAAATGCTAGTGATTTTCACGAATAAAAATTTGCCAATTTAAAAGAAATTTCTTAGAACTACGTATTTTGAAAACTCTGCGGGGTTATTTCACTGCCATAATTCGAACTTTAACCGGAAAGGGAAAAATCGAATCGTAAAGAAACAGCACATGAAGAATAGTTCTAGAGAAATATGTGAAACATTTATATGTAAATATTCGTGTTTTTGTTGGTCATAATCGCTATAATCAAAGCATTTATTCTAATTTAGCATCTTAATGTATTTGTTCAACGGAGATACGCACAGAAACCAAATATAATTAAATGTCTGAATTAAATGTCCAGCAGTGAAGGGAGATAACTCCCACGAGAATGTAAATCAAAATAAATAAATCGCATAAAAATTAAAAACGATATCGCAGTTTTCACACTGAGAAAATAAGATCCACCCTGAATTTAACATATGATTAATTATCAAATGTTGGACGGACTTACGGAAATAAAATATGTATTACCATCAGCCTGATATCTCAAAAATGTCCATCTGTAGCTTAATGAGTTACATCATGGCATAGCCAAGAAACGTGGATTAGACAAAGAAGCTAAGAGTTCTGGTCTTGCTTTTAACCAGCATTATTCTATGTATATCGATAAGTATTGTAGAAGAATTACTCTCTTCGGTCTAGCCAGAGGAAATTTCTCCAAACTCACTATGGATGAGATTTCTCTCTGCAAAGAAATTGCAGAGAGAATGAGAATTGCAGAGAGAATGCAATGAGATTTCTCTCTGCCTCTGGAAAGAAATTCCAACCCTATATTATAGAGTCAGATTTCCATCGCAAGTACTGACTTAGTGCTGCAGATAGCGCTAATCAGAACTCGTCGCAGTTGGTTTTTATTATTCTAATGAATTTCGTGGCGGCGTGCCGCTTGGAAGACACCAACAACACTGCAATCAAACAAACATAGCTGTAAAAATAAGATTAATTGCATTTTTCATCAAAATTAATATAATTCGATGTTATTGAATTGGAAAGGAAATTGCAAACATTTATATATACCTTGGAAATAGCTTTTTTACTTTCTCATATGCGAATTATGGAAGAAAGTATTATAATCATCAAAAAATTCGCGATGGAGATCTCCACGTTTTAGGCCTTCTCGAGGTTGAAAACCGTATTTTTGCCATTGTGTCTGTGTGTGACAAAAATAACACGAAAACGATTTGCACTAGACTTATGAAATTCAGAACACAGTCTTTACTCAAATTTTGTGGATTTCGGTCAAAGTTTGAGCAAAATTCATTTTAAAGAAAGTCCGGTTGCCCACATATAACATAGCTACAAAATGAAGAGAGCTATATGGATAAAATTTTGTACACAGATTTATCTCCAAAATGTAGATAAAAAATATGGAAACAAATCCAACAAAAGGTTGACTTTTTATTGGCTTTGTATTTTCACAGGTATGTAAAGGTGATAACACAAAAACTTAAAATATATGTAATTTATTATATGGTTTTGTGACTACATTTGTAGTTCCGTGTCAAATTTTGATTTCAAACAATTGAAAAATATGCGTCTAAAATACAATTTTGATTTTCGGTTTATTATTGCCAAATAGCAGGGATTAATTGCCAAAAAAAAAAAAAAACTCGCCAAGAATCACTCGAAAAATTCGGGAAAAGTGCTAAATTCACACAAAAGATCACTATTTTGCGACTATTGTTGGACTACACCGTACAATATATTCGTGGCCTTATCCAAAGTCCACAACTTTATACGCTTTGAGGTGCGAGGTGCAATGCATTCTTTACAGAGTAAGCGAGAAAATTTTAGGGACATTACTCCCGCTGGTTTATGCTCGATTAAAATATTTTATCTGCATTAAAGCATTTTTTTTACTTTCTCGTATAAGTAGTATTGAGAAAGTATAGTAAACGTCAAAACATTCAAACTCGGGATTTTGACGAATCTACACGTTTCAAAACTACTCTGAGTTCTTAAAACACATTTCTAGAAAATGTCCGTTTGCCTCTCTGTGACACAGATAACTCAAAAACACTTTAAGCTAGACAGATGAAATTTTGTATATGGTGTACAACAAATTTGTAGATTTCTATCAAATTTTGAGCAAAATCTGTTCAGTGGAAATTCGTCTGTCCGGCTGTTAGATTAAAAGTTAACGCGATACTTACAATGAAGGGAACTAAATATATAAAATTCAGTATACATATTTAGCATCTACAGTGTAGATATCTGTCAAATTTTGAATCAAATACAACTACGGTTGTCTGTCGATCTTTACTTTCAGATAATTAAAAAATGCATTGAATTAAATATATTAAATTTGCAAAGGATTATGTGACTATAAGAAGGATTTTCTATCATTTTTTTTTCAATCTCTTGGGAAAAATGTGACCAAGACACGAATTCGATTTTCGTATATTATTATCTGTTTCATAGGATTAATTGCCAAATAACTCGCCTAGGATGATAAAATAGATTCAGCAAACATGCTAAATTCCCGCCAAAATTTAATATTTTGTAACTATTGTACGCCAATGCCATATAAGGCGTTTTCTGACAGGACAAGTTATTAGAGAGCTTGCGAGAAAGTTTTGGGAAGACCACTCCTACTGGTTTAATTCCTTCTCCGCTATTAGATTGTTACAGAAAGACATCCAGGGGAGACTGACGTTAATCAATGAATTAATTAGTTCGCTATGAAATCTATTACACTGAAAACGGCGACCGAGAAAGAAAATGGCACAAACAAGACTAAGCTAATAAAAAAACGAAATTTTTTTTTTCTTAAAAATATCAAATTTCCAGAATTTTCTCGAATAATTGTACTGCTAAGGCCAATATTGTTTGAACCACGACTCACTACATCAAGTGAAGTTAGACAGCATGCACAAATATACTTAATTTTATATGATAAAAATTCATTATTTAGTAACTGGTAAATCGTTTCTTTTTCAAAGCACCAAGTGGCCCGAAAATTTTTTTTTCCTCAGTGCGAAAAAATTTAAGTAACAAAAATACTTTACTCTATTAAAAAAAAAATGCGACGGCCATTTAACATCATCGGTCATTGTCTCTGCCATTCTTCTTAACACTTCTCGACCCAAGAAGGAGAAAAAAAAATCTTAAAAACTCACATTCAAGTACTCATCTAAGGTCGCCTTCTTCTACTGATGCCTTTCTAAAAACAAAAGTACGGCGCGGAGAAACAAAAAGAAGGACGCAACGCATCATGTTTTATGGAAGTTCTTGGCATCAAATGCATTTGGGCGCGAAACCTATAGGCGCAGATACCTTATCCTACCTAATTCCCCTCTACTTCCTGAAGAGAATCCATCTCTTTCTTTCCTCTTCTTCGCACGTCATTCTTTCCATAATTCATATCTCCTCTCTTTTCACTTCACTTTTCTTCGTCGATTCGGCAGGGTTTTTTTACTTTATTTCTCGAGTTCTCACATGTTGGTGCTGCTTTGAAACGTGGCTGCTTTGCCAAATTTTGCTGGTCGCAGTTACGGCCACTTCACATTCGTTTCAAAAATTTAACCACAAGCGTCTTATCAGTATTTTTATAGATTCTTTTTTTGTGCCTTTTTTTTAACGGGAAGAATTGTTTTACTTTTTTTTTCCTCTTTTAAAACGTGACTTTTAAGACTATGTGACATGAATTGAAAGGTTCAGGTAAGATACACATGTGGGGAAACTACAGACAACTAAATCTTGGAAACACTTGACAAAGATTTTCAGTAACCAAGTTGAAGTCTGTATTGAACAGAAATATTCAGTACTAGCCGCATTAAGCGAACATTCGGTTCGTTCATCATTTTAATTTTTTTAATTCAGACTGTCAAGCAAATTTAATTTTTACAATGTCGCTTTGTTAATAGTTGGGAAGATGGAAAACTTAATTGTGACCAAACACTAAAAAATTAATAGAAAAATACTAAAGAAATTGATGTGTAGAAAATGACCAGTGCTCCAGTTAAATTTGGATGCATAGAATGGATAAAAACGCATTAAATGAATTGGATATAATGAAGTTAACGATTTAGGGCTTACATTTAATTATAAAAAAAGTACTCGTCAAAACGATTCTTGGATAATCTGAGAATTTAGTACAGTAAATGCCTTATATCAATAAGTTCGTGTATAATTCTAATTAAAATTACCTTAATTACATAATATTTATATCTTTTTATACGTTACTGTTATTTAAATATGTATTTCAAAATATATATGAAACTAATACACGAATAAGTAATATATTAATTGCTACAATTACTTTGTCCCAACAAAAAAAGTTTTATAAGTGCTTTTTTGCTTATGAATGAAAGTTAAAAATCACTTTATTTACAATATTTTTTGATTTTTAAGCTATTATTATTTATTATTCACCATTCTTGAAATCTATTTTTCTTGAAGTCACTGCTATGTACTGCCATATCAAGTACCTACTACTTTATCCTAATAAAAACAATTTTTTCAAAAGCACTTTTATTATTAAATAAGGAATAGCAATTATATATAATTATATAATTTTTAGTCTTTGATTCATTATTCACTAATATATTTTTAAAAAATTCTGTTTTAATTTTTTTTAAATTTTACTGTAAGTACTACCACTGTTATGTATTACCTCTAGTATTAACTTATAATTAAGTTCTGAAATTATTAAAATAATATATTGTCATCGAAAGCACATAATTGTACGAAATTTCGAAGAAATAAAATAAAACTCTTTGCCATATTTGTACAAAAATAATTTTTGGGGTTCTTAAATAGCTCCATGAAACATATAAGTTAAGAAAGTAAATCGATTAAAAAAGCTTTAAAAAAATCATTTTCAAAAATGGAATTTGAATTCTTTTTCTTCATTGCTGCCTTAAAAAGTGCACCAAGTGGGTCAGTGCGCAATTAAATGTCTTCCAGGAAGAGTTCCATTGAAGCCCAATCCAGTCTTGAAACAATCGCAGGATACTGTGAAATTGTTAATAGCAACCGTCCTGAAAGGATTTCCTCTGAACAATTCTGTTAAGCCTAATTTATCCTGTTTTGAAGTTTTTGACTTATGATATCGAAACACATTCAACTTCATCTGAGAGTGCGATAGCATTTCTTTTCAGCTTTATTTTAGCCCTATTTTTGATGTAATAACCAATCTCTGCTGGTAATAAGAGTGCATATGCTGGTTCTGTAATGACTACAGTGAATCTGAAGAAGTCGTGCCGTCATACATTTGGCGTTTTCTTGTTAAAATAATTCAATCCAAAGTAAGACAACATGAACATTTCATATTTGCATTTAAAACATTTAAATATAATGACCGAAGATTAACAGAAATAACGCAATGCGAATCTCAAATCTTTCGACCACAAATCAATCAACAAATCAGAGGTGCATTATCACACAACTTCTAAGTTCAATAATAAAATGGTTTAAGTTGCGCGTTAGTTTATTTTTGTTTCTTCGTTTCACCACAGTTTAAAAGAATAGATCATTAAACCTAAGGTTACCAAATTTGCCCTAGATATTATTTGGAAGATACAAATATGGAAATAAAAGCGCTTTTTATTTATTTATTTTTTTAGTTTTAATGTGTTTGTCTTTTGTGCTCAACAACTCACAAAAAATATTTTTTCGCAGTAATAGGTGCGATATGTTATTTAAAAATTCTTTTTTATGATATTAATTTAACTATCGATTGAATTTTTTCTGAATTTTTACCATTTTTCATTTCACCGATAGATTTCACTTTTGAACTGAAATTCACGCTATGTTCATTGTTTTATTTAATATTTATTCCCCTTGATTTTTTTCTACAGATGAAAGCTGAGAAAAGAAAGTTTTTGTTTTAGAAATTCATCTTTTATGAGAAGTAAGAAGATGAAATCAGAGTAACGCGAAAGACAACTTGCAGTTAGAAACTGATTACGCTCACATGAAGCTTCATTTCATTACGAGGATTCACGGCGCAATGATCAGATCAAATAAAATCTTAAAATAGCAAAACATTAATAAGAGAAATTTTATGAAACTGTCGCACTTTGATACTTACTTTGTCGAGAGAACCATAAACAACCTATGTCTAAGAGATTTGCTTGTAATTAAGCATTATAATGTACCAGCCAATCGCTAACTGAAAAATATGTTGTCACCTAGTCCTTGATTTCTTTTTTACTGTCTCGTATAAGTATTATAGAAAAAGTATAGTAGTCGTCAAAAAATTCGAATCCGAGATTTTGACTATTCTCCACTTTTTAGACCTTTCTGAGTTAGAAAAAAACATTTTTGGAAAATTTCCGTCTGTGATAACTCTCCAAATAACTCCAAAACCCTTTGAGATAGACGGTTCAAATTTAATGTATGTTTTTTACATCAAATCTGCAGATTTCTATCAACTTTTGAGTAAAATATGCTCAAAGGAAGTTATCTGTTCAAATATAAATTAACACAATTTTGAAACGGTGAGAGTTAGAGAAATAAAATTCTGTACAAATATTAAATCTCTATAGTCTAGTAACCTGTCAAAGGTTCAACCAAATCCAACAAGGGATTGGCCATTTGCCGGTTTGTATATTCAGAAACATGTAAACGCGATAATTAAAAAATGCAATGACTTAAATACATCAAATTTGTTATGGAATTTTGGGATTACAAATGCAGTTTTGCATCAAATTTTTGTTTCAGTCAGTTAAGGTATGGTATGGCATTTTGTGATTTATTTATTTATTTTGGCGCAAGAGCCATATTTGCCTAAACTGCGCCACAGTCAGTTGAGGAAAAACGTGTCTAAAACACAAATTCGATTTTTGAATCTATTAACGTCTGCAAAGGATAAATCGTGAAATAACTCACCAAGATATGATAGATTTAGTAAAAATACGAATTCAAGCCAAAAGTTAATCTTTCGTAAAATTATTGTACATCATTGCCATGCAAGCCGTTATCTGGCATGGCAAGTTTATTACAAAGTATGAGATAAAGTTTTTGGGGACTGCTCCCTCTGGTTAGATACATTTTTCCATAAAACAATAGCACATCTAATACTACGATTAATTACATTTACAATACCTAAATACATGAGAAATCAATGTACTGTAAATATGATTTGTTTTACTGACCATTACTTGCTTTTCGAAATAATTTAATACTACCACACAATAATACCAAAACTCAACTCTCTTGATTTCAGATTTTCTCTCTTAGTATTTTTCTTTGTCTTCCACCTTTATCTTTTTTTATTAATATTATCATTTCCTGGGAGACTTGTAATTTTTTTCCACTGCTCTGTTGAAAAAATAAACAGCACTGCTGAAAAAAACTGAAGAGAAGAATAACTCTTGTCAATAAAAAAAAAAACCTGCAACTAAACACCCAGCATGACTAATAAAAAAGGTTTATGTAATTAATAGGCAACCAATAACTTGCGACATTTTTTTCCTTAGAGCTTTTTTTATTTATTTAGAATTTCATAACTTTTTTTTTCATCCTTCCCTGGCAAAAAAAAAAAAATGTTTAAAAAATATTATTAGCTAGGGGACAGCTTAAAAAATCCCGATTAAAAGAGTTCATTTAATATCGCATAAGATCAATCTATGGGAATACTTATTTAATCAGAAAAATGAAAACTAAATACGCATTTTAAGCAATTCCTATACATACAGAAAAATATGATTCAACGAAGAAAACGTATATATAAATTCCTTGAAAATTGTGGAATTCATATTAATTCCCCACAGAATAAAGATTAAATTAATGTTTAAACAAAAGCTGTTATTAAATTTATCATATTAATAACATCCGGATATTTTTTGCTAATTTATTTGGATAAAGTGATAGTGTAAATTTTCCCACTGTAATTTTATTGTTAGGTTCAACATTAGATATTAATTACAAATTAAATTTGGCGACTTTGGTTATAATAGGGTGGAAAAGTTTGCAATCCGTTTGATATTTTGATTTTTAACCCCTTTAATGTCTGGTAAAAAATTTTATTCTTTACATGCAATATTTTTTGTTGACTTGTTGATCCAAGTACTTTGAAATTTTAAATGTTGATCAATTCTAAAAAATCTGATAGAAGGTTGTTCGTTGAACTCTCCTATTCTATTTCTATTATATCACCTAAAAGTTGAACTTTAATTGTTACAATAATTTAAGATATTCCCATAACTTTATTGTTGAATCAAAACATGTCCATGAAATATAAAGATAGAAAACAAGAATATGTCAACATTGAATTTTTGTGCATACTGTATAATATATTTCATAACTTATGTGACGACTTAGGTAAATAATCAGGTAGCCTGTTGTAAACATAATTATCTGACAGCTTCGGTAGATAAAAATTTATCCGATTCTACTCCAAATTCTGTGTATTACAATAAAAAAGATGATTTCTAAGATGAAAGAATGATAATTTTTCATACATTCAATTAATATCATGGGCAAAATTAGCAGTATTTAAGATCAAAAGTATTAGATTATGATTGGACTACTAAAGTGAAAATTTAGATGCAAATAGAGCAAAAATTAAAAAAAAATTATTAATAGCATGCCGAAAATAGATCCTTATTTAGTGAAGAAAATTAGATCTTGTGATTTTTAATTTTATATCTTGATCACTTTTTTTTGCAATATCTTGTAGTATTGTTCTGAGTGTAATTCTTCATCTTTTTTTGTCTCTAAATTTTGTTTCTTACACCATAAAGTTCTTACAGGGATTTAAATGTCTAGTGGATAAGCCTATAAAATAGATTTATATTGTCAATTTTTGATTTTAGTTTTATTTCAAAACTGATTATGCATACTAAATTCAATAGTCTTAAGTATATTTACTGATCAGTAGAAATATTCATAGCAAAGAAGAAGAGAGTTTAACATTAATTAGTCTTGTGGATCCCTTTAACAACACTATGTATTGTAACACCCACCAATAACTCCCCCCTCTAATGAAGATTTGATTAACTGATTCAATTGTGGATGATGGAGCATTGATAATGCTCGGAAGACACTGCAGGGAATAAGTCGAATGAGAAGTCTGGCAACAAAAAGGAAATGTTCTTAACAAATGAAAGAAAATTTAAACGAGGATGATAATAATAAGAAGGAGGAAGAAAAAAAGGTTTTGAATGAGCAAGTCAAATTATATTTTTCGGAATGGTATAATATTTCTTCTCTATGCAGAAAGTCTTCTAGATAAGAAGAAAGCTTTACAGATACTTTTAAAGAATACTGAATAGATGCCTAGTCGATTCTCCAGCCCTTGATGAATTTGATGGCGACCATTTCGCTACTCAAATACTGAAATTATTATGTGTCGCAGAGAGGCTACTCACGGCAGAAATGAAGGATCCAGAATATTCTAGAATCTTGGAGGTAGCTCTTTAGGACACAAGTTCCCCAGGTTTGTTCTAGAGCATTCAATGTCTTTTCATAAAGTAGAGTTAAATAAAAAGTGGAGCTGAGTCAGTCAGTAGGCGTCGATTATGTTCAAACTAGTAATCGAGTGAATTGCCTTTTTGGAGTTTTGAACTCCAATAAGTCCTCTCGGCGGCTTGCTCCTGTTTCGGTGGTTTAGGAGCGATTTTCTGCTAGTATGTTGTTAATTTCTGCATTTGGTGTGTGTGTGTGTGTGTGTGTGTGTGTGTGTGTGTGTGTGTGTGTGTGTGTGTGTGTGTGTGTGTGTGTGTGATTACAAATAAATACTTCATTTTTTAACGAAAGTTTGGTGTAAACCTAATTTTCAATATTCAATTCAAGACTGAAAAAAAGATAGTGTAAAAATTGCATATAATAAGCATATTTTGAAAAAAAAAACCATCAAAATTTGAAGGCAACAGTACATTAGGTAAAGTATTAGTAAGTAACTGCACATTAGTTGAAGGAATCTGTAATTATTTTTTATAAACTATCATTCTTTATTAAATATCCTAAGCAAATTTATCAAATGTATATTAAAATTTTTTAATTATTAACAAAACACAGAATTTTGCATAAGCATGTTTTAATCCTTTTTCTTCAGAGTTTAATTTATTAGACAGAAAAATTTTCCATTTCTGGTTACAAAGCACTGTACAAAATAAGCGCTGAATTTTAACATTTTACATAAAAGTTTTTGTTGTTGTTAAGTGCTGAATTTTACACCAAAAAAGAATTATTTAGCATTTGAACTAGAATTATAAGAGTATTAAGCATATCTTAATTTATTTTGGAATATAAAAGCATTTCTTAAAGAAATAGGAATCTGCCCGTTAGAAAATGTTTCTTTTACCGTTATGGTTCTAAATCCTTCAACACGCTCGTCAACAAGTATAAAATGCAGGCGCTGAGACCAAATTTCAAAGTAAGTGCCTCTCGCTGTTATCACGGGAATTAAAATCTAGACTATGGCTAAAGCTCATTATCTTACACTGATGTGAAGAAGGGTAACTATGAATTATTCATTGTTCAATTACTTGCAAGAACTTTAAAGCTTTCTTTGGCGACGAAAAAATTCCCTTTTTTCCCCCTCCCTTTGCTTCCGTTTCCGTAGGTTTCAATCAACTTTGAGAAGCAATCAATTTACTATTCTAAGTTTAGGATTTGCTTAGAAAATTAAGAAGATGAACTTTAGCGTGTGCTCTTTCATCAAATAGGGTTTTTTTTTCTACTGGTAGAATCAAATATTGTCTTTTTTTCCCTTGTATTCAGTGATGTAAAATGATGAGCGTGTGTTTTATCGACGTCTTTCTAGATTCTTAAAAAGCAATTTAAGGCAAAATTATTGGCAAAAGATGCCTAAAGGCATTCAGTATTTTTGAATTAATTGCTTTCACTTTTTTTTTCTTTTATCTTAAAAGTGATGTCTGAAATAATTAAATGATATCAAAATTTGCTCATGTTTTTATGGAGTTGCAATTGGTTCTTAACACCGTCTTACACCAGAGATAGAGAGTTTCGATTGTTGTGCACTGCAGGATTGTAGGGCCGGGACACGTTTTAACGAAAATACCGCTTTTTAAATGGACCTGGTGGCATCGTAGGTCAAATATTTTCCCATTGGTTTAACGAGGTTCAATCAAGTTCAGTATAATTAAAATAGCCTCGTGTAGTTTCAAAAAAAAGTGTAAATATATTCCTCAAATTTAAATCTGAATATCTCTACATTTTATAAAAATAAGTGTATTATAATGTATAAGTGTTTTATAGTGTGTGTGTGTGTGTGTAGGATGCTGGCCGCAAATGATCACCATAGATGACTGATATTTAAAATAATAAGCAAAACTAAAGAATCGTATCCCAACACTAATAACCGAACCGATTTTGCCAATTTTTGCTTCATGTGAAAACTCATGATCCAGATATGTCACCAACAGTCGTCTGATCCCGACCGGCTTTCATTTACTTTAACCATTCCTTTTTCTGTAAGGGAGGGAAATCTCGAAAGAGGCTACACAATGACCTAATTTCGCTAATTTCTATTTCAGTTGAAAGCTCAAGAAGTCTATTTTGCTATAACCTAGCAAACAGGACTTTTTCAATTGACACCGTTCCCAACTTCAAACACTGGAGCAGTTTCGCTAATTAATTTCATCACTTTACCGGCATAACTAACCAATCAGATCTCTATTTTAATTATCCAGTGTAATTGGTGTGAAAATGTATATCATAAAAATTGGTTGACATGACTAATTAATAACATTTTTATGACGAACAAGTGCGATTAGTAAATTTTTATAACTACACTAAAACCAAATTTAATAGTTATCGCCTAAATCTATAAATGATGCATATTTACTTCGAAAGCCACTGAACTAAAAATTAATTCAAACTCCTTTTTTGAGGCTCATCTCATTTTGGATATTCATTAATTCCATCCGCGTCGAAACGTAAAAAACACCATAGATATTTAAAAGACGTGATTTGTTTTAATTAACATTTATTTTAACTTGATTGAATATGCATTTAATTGCAAAGGTTTTGATATTTAAACGAGTCCGAAATATCATTTCATTACGAGATATTAAGAAATACAGATAAAAATCTGTATTTCTTTCCTCACAGCGCTTTTACAGAAAGTCAAATTAACATGATAAAATAGAAAAGGCTAATTATTTTTGTCATATTCATACGCGCACAGACAGAGAAAATTATCTGACTTATGACAAATCTATGATAATGATGTAAAAATACACCAACACAAATCTAAGATTTTTGGTGTGAAAATTCATTTACTTAGTTTATTATTATTTTGAGATATCGTGTTCATATATACGCTAATAAATAGTTATACTCAAAGAATTAATGAATTTGTTCGAAAATTTAATATTAATCTATAAATTTAGTAAAAAAATTATTTTTGTATTTATCATTCAAATAACCATATGTGCACGAACTGACAGTCACATTTTTCATGTGACTGCCTAAGTTCACAATTGGATATGAATAACCAATTTCTATGTAAAGACTGCATATTAAATTTAACTCATGGAGCTTGCTGGCCAAGTTATCTAAGTGCGTTTTTAAACTGTCGTTTACATAACCAAACATAGTTCTAAAAATGGTTTCATTCAACATTGAGGATGCCTGAAACATAGATTCGTTACAGTTTCAAAGTCAAATTTTTGACGATTGTGACTCATTTTCTATAAGAAATTAGTGATGATGGTCTCCCCAAACTTTCTTGCATACTCTACTAAAGCTATTGTCCCAGAGAATGTCTTGCATAGTACTGGTGTACAATAGTTCCGAAATATTAACTTTGACATGAATTTAGCATTTTTACTAAATCTAGCGTCATTCTTGGCAAGTTTTGGGCGATTAATCCCTGGTATGCGGTTAATAGAAAATGAAGATTGAATTTGAGTTTTAGACCAATTAGAGCGAAAATTTGACACAAATATGCATTTGTAAATACAAAATCACATTACAAATTTAATATATTTAACTCATTGCGTTTTTCGAGCTATCGCGTTTATATTGTTACAAACCTACAATTCGGCTTCCCAGCATAGTTTGTTCCATCAACAGAAAGAAAGTTTTACAGTCATCTGAATGGGACAGATTCCAGGTGGCACGTCAAAGGTCCCGGAGCTTGGCGACGAATTTGGCGACTTTGGCGCCAAAATAGATAATACCCGAAACTTCGAGAATTTTCCCGATCCCTCCAGTAGGAACCGAGATACGCCTCGAACGTTCCTGATTGGTTGAGAGGCTTCTAGCCCTGCCTCCTGAGACCTATAAAAGGGTCCACAGCTGCCAGAGCAAAAAAGGCCAGTAGTCAGAGTGGACGGAGTGGTCAAAGAAGAGTAAGCGGAATCGACGGAGCGAAGTGAGTAATCCGAGTCAGAGTCGGAGAAGTAGAAGACGGAGGAGTCGGAAGCGACTGAGTCAAGCTAGTGCTGAACTGAGCTGTGCGCTACTGTGTGCAGTAGATTCTGGTTGTATGCTGCTGTGTGTGCTGTTGTATGCTAGACGTCTCGGGTGAAGATAATCGTCTTCTGTGCTGTATATAGTTGTCGCTTTGTGCTGTCCTGTGGCGATTGTATAAACGTCGTGTATAAACGTGGATTCATGTAAATAAACGTCGTTGTTTTATTTTCTACTACCGTCTGCTGATTGAGCGTTCTACACACCATATCACTTCCACTATCCAAACGAACCCCGGTAAAGAAAATTTCGTAACAATATGTTTTTGAAAGTACAGAACGATATACGGCCAACCCCTCATTGCATTTGGCTCAGAATTCGATGAGTGTCTATACTATAGATGTTAAATATGTACACCGAGTTTTATTCACCTTGCTATCTTCGTTTTGTAGTTATCATACATGAGTATATTCGAACAGATGGGCAGAGAAATTTCCTCTAAACGAATTTTACTCAAAAATTGATAAAAATCTACAAATTTGATATAAACACCTTATATCAAATTTCATCTGTCTTTTTGAGTTATCTTTGTCACAGACAGACGGACATTTTTCAAAAATATGCTTTACGAATTCAGGAAGATCTAAAACGTGGAGGTTCGTTAAAATCCCGAGTTTGAATTTTTTGGTAGTTACAAAACTGTCTCTATACTACGTGTAGGAGAAAGTAACTAGCAGGAGTGGTCACCCCAAAACTTTCTCACTTACTCGCAACTTACCATACCAGAGAACGCCTTGCATGGCATTGGCGTGCAATAGTTGCGAAATATTTTTTGTAGAGAATTTAGCATTTTTACTGAGAATAGAGTCATCTTTGGCTCCTATTTGACGATTAATCACTGCAATGCGTTAATAGTATCCAAAAATCAAATTTGTGTTTTAAGACGTTTATAGGACCGATTAGAACAAAGATTTGATACAAACTACACTTGTAATCACAAAATCCCATACCAAATTTGATATATTGAAGTCACTGCATTTTTGAATTATCGCGTTTGCTTGTTTCTAAAAATACATACCAACAGACAATGAAACCTTTGTTGGATCTGGCTCAGCAATCAACAGGTGTCTACACTATCAGTGTTAAATCTGTATTCCGAATCTTATCTATCTGCTCTTTCCTTTTGTGGTTATCGTGTTTACTCGTATTCGGGGAGCCGCACAGACAGAGTTCCTCTGAACAGATTATACTCAAAATTTGATATAATTCTCCAAATTTGATGTAAAGACCATATACCAAATTTCAACTGTCTAACTCAAAGCGTTTAATTATCTTTGATACAGACAGACAGATGGACGGACATTTTCCAAAAATGGGTTTTTCTAAATCACAAAGATCTGAAATGTGCAGAATCGTCAAAATCTCGAATTCAAATTTTTTGTCGATTGCAATACATTCTCTATACTTAGTACACGAAAAATAAAAAAAAATTAAAAGGGAAGTTTCGAAGTTGACATCTCATTATAAATCTCCAAAATATACCTCCGGGATTTCGAGAATACGAAGGTACTCTCCCATTAATAATCTTTTTATGTTCTAAAATCATGTCAAACCTAGGGCCAAGCATAAGCCTTGAGACCCCCGCATAAACTCCAAACCATATTTACTTTTTTCCATCCTTATTCCCGCGTTGTTTAGGAATATTGGTCCCCTCCGCCGCAATGATTGATACCCTGCGTCTTAATTCCCATTAATCTTCCTCGTCATTCGTATCATCCGCTTTCATTCATCACCATTGGGGAATTCTGGAAAAACTTCCCGCCGAATAAAATGTTCCCTCTTTTAACTAATCAAATATCATCGGTAGAAGAGAGGGAAAAATTCCAATTCTTGCCATCCCGGAGAGTAGTAATCATTAATCGTGATATTATGTGTCTGATTCCGCCAAATGAAGCCACGCTCTGTCAATAGAAATTGATGGTCCTGACGGCTTCATCAAAAATGGACGACTTCGATAGGGATTTTTTTTCTGTCTTCCGTTTCTCTTATATTTTGTCTGTTAAGATTTTTGGTATTATTGTACATCTAGGAATAGAATTTTTCTTGCGAGTTTTTTTTTATCGTTTGGGGTTTCTTTGGAAAGGATTTCGATGTATAAGGGTATCTTCTTTGGACTGTAAAGCAAAGTGCCATCGAACTAAGTTTAAAACTTCTTGGAGGTCTTTCTAGATACTATAATTTGTTTTCGGTTGCTGATAGTGAAGAAATGCATCCCGAATTTTCATTAGAATTTCTTATGTAAATAATTTAGAAGCGCTATGCCATTATGAATTCCAAATTGAATTTTCATTTTAGACCATTCATGGAAGACCAAACTTCGCTCGGTAGAATTTTTGTAAATTCCTGTTTTTGCGGGGAAAATATTTAGATACGAATTACATACTGATTATATATTAATACTTTTGAATCTTATGTATATATGAACTGGTAATTTAAATAAAAAAATTATGAATGCATTTAGTTTAACATGTTATTCGAAGCAATCTGCTATATTAAAGTATACATTTTACAGTTTATTTATCATTACTTATATTTTTGAACTTACACTCAGTTTTATCACGGTAAAATCAGATCGGATATGGCGCTATATGACTTTGTCAGCATGTGAGCAGGTAGAAAAAGGCTCAAATAGTTAATTATAATTTTTTTTAGCAAGATTGGGTTTTTTCAGGAAAGAAACCTATATAAATAAACTTAAAAAGCAAACATGTTAAATATAAATATCTAAGTAAAAAAAATAAAGCAAAAAGCGCGACTCGAACCGAGGACCCGCGTGAATCAGGTTTGTTTGTATACATAAAAAATCTTCTTTTGTGTGTATGTGAAATCGCGTTTTTTTTTTTCAGGAAAAACACGTATATAGATAAACTTAAAAATCAAAACCTTATTTAAACGTAAAATTAGATCCAAATCGTTAGAGCCATTTCCGAGATACACGAAATAAATATATATATATATATAACATACACACACACAAGAATTCATCGTTTAAAATTGTAAGATTTGATGTGTTAAATTTTCCATTCGTTTAACCCATAAACTTAATATTGGAATGTAAATTTTGAGCTGGTCGCAGATTTAAAAGGAATAAAAATATGGTAATGAACAAAATAGTCGAAATTCTTTTAGAAAATGTATATTTGAAATTTCGTGGCTCGTAATAGGGTTTTTTTACGCACTTTTAATTAATTTGACTTGGTTTTTTTCTTCACGTCGACTTGTTTCAGACAAAATTTTTACCGATTTGTCACTCATTTCTTATGATAGAGATAAAAAATTGCCTACATTTAACGTATTTCCAATGAACTATACACTCATCTTAATATAATGTGAATTTAATTATCAGTTACTGGTTAATTTGTTATTTAATACCATTTGTGTCATCTAGTGGGGAAAATGATTACAAGATTTCTTAATATATGTAATAAAGAATAACAAATTAAAGATTTAATATTAATAATTAAAATTTTTAAAACTTTTTAATGAAAATTATTTTATAAAGTTTGTTTTGGACTATGCATTTTTGTTATGATGATTTAATTTATAATTTAACATAGTAAATTTTTTGAAGAAAGTTTCTTACGAATAGTATTTATATAGAAAAAAGTAAAACATCTAAGTAATCTAAAACGCGAGTTTTATGAAAAAATTTCACTATATTTTTAAAATTTAAATTTGCGTCTTACAATATTAATTACGGCTTTTTCATGGATTTCATCGAATCCTAATCTTGAGTTCTGCAACTATTTCAATATAGAAATTATAGTCTTCATGGTATTTTAATAAGATCTTTTTTTCTGACTAATAAATTTCTTTAGTTGATTTCAGGTATTTTAAGTGCCTTAAGGTCATAGAAATTTTTTAATAATTTCAATATTAAAATGTGACTTTCAAGATTCAATTTCTTGAAGGTATTTGTAAAATAATTTGGATTCTGATGCTATTGAAATATAAATTTTATTTAATTTCAAACAGTTTACTAGTTGAATGTTTCAGTTTGCAACAATGAATTGAAACTACGCTGAAATTTTGAGATTGGCACAGATTCCAATTTTACTTACTGAATTCTTGCAGCTCCAAGTCATAGCATATTATATTGTCTACATATGATACAATCTGGATACAATTTTTTTTTCAGTTTTTTTTTCTCGTGTACGAAGTTTACGAAGCATAGAAAAGATAATATTGCAATTGTTCAAAAAATTTGAACTTGTGAGGAGGTTTGAAACGACTCCTCTCGTTTCAAACCTCCTTGAGTCAAATGAACCTATTTCTGGAATTATATTTTTCAATTTGTGAATACAAAAACTTAAAGAACTTTGATGAAAGATGGATGAAAATTGATATATTATCCGTTACATCAAATTTGTAGAATTCTATCAATTTTTAAACCACGTCTATTCAGAAGAAATATATCTGCCCAACTACTCAAATGTAAATTAACATAACTCTACGAACGAAGAGAATTATATAGATAAAATTTGGTACACAAATTTAAAATTTAAAGCGTAGATATACATCAAATTTGGAACCATATCCGTTGAGGCGTTTACCATCTTTCGATCTGTGCTTTCACAAACATGTGAAGATGATAGCTCAAAAACGTTATCTATTATATATGAAGTTTAGTATACGCTTTTAATGCCACAATTGTAGCTTTGCCAAATTTTGATTTCAATCACTCTGAAAAATTTTCCAAAATATATATTCGAGTTTCTGACACGTGTTTATCAACCGTATGTTAGCCAATTGCCAAGAAATATCATCAAAGATCGCATACTAATAGGCTCTTTCATAACTATTTTCGCAAATGACATGCAATGAATATTACACATTTATTGGAAACTATGCGAGAAAGCTTCTTGGAGGCATTCTCGTTGATTCTTAGTTGTTTTATATAGTTGCTATAAAACAGCAAAATTTAGAGCTATCATGACAAACAACATTGTTTTCTTCTTTCACTGTCTATATATCATATAATTTAAATTTTTATATATTTTGTTTCTAGGGAATACAATATTTCTAAAAGAGCCCCAGTGTGTCAGTTTAATTGCCGCAGATTTCTCTAAATAGTATATGCTTAAAAGATTTCTTTTTTTGTTACTTTGAAACTTATCTGACAGGCTATGAGAAATTAACCCAAATTTATTTTTCCATAGCAATTTCGCTTGATATCGTCTCAGAAAAAAATTTTACTCATCTTTCATCGAGAGTCAAGATTCCAACGATACCAAATTCATTTGTGTGTGATTTTTCCTTCAATTAAAATTAATTCTTTCGAAAAATTTATAAGAAATTATATTTTTTTTATATTTCAGGAAAATTATATTTAAAGAAATCATATTTTTATTTAATTAAATTATTTATTTTTATATCCTAATATCAAAAAAACCCACTAAGGCACTTTTTTGTCTTTTCATTTTCTATTTTCTCGTACTCGAAGTATTTAAGGATAAAATAACACTGTAATCGACTAAACATTCGATCTTGATATTTTAATGCATATCTTCATTTGAAACTAAAATGAATTATTCGCGGAATTTTGTTTTTCTCTTTGTAATCACTTTCGCTTCAAAATAGTCCGAATTAATCATACAAAATTTTTCACATCGATTTATACCAAAATGTTGACAATTTTACATAAAATCTCATTTCAAGGAAGACTATTTGAGTTGAACTCATATCTGAAAAGAGTTACATGAGTTAAAGTTAGCATACCATCCGATTACTAAATTTGTTGATATGTATCAAATTTTCAACCAGATTATTCCTGGAGTTGATTGTCTGTCTGCCTATCTGTTCCTTCGATCATATATATATTGGTCATGACTCAAATACGCAGCATGAAATGCAATGAATGGTCTTATATCAAATCATTAATCTGTATCTAATTTCGGATCCAAAAGGTCTAGAAACAATGTTCAAAATATTAGTTTATTTTAATCATTATATTATGAAAATAAACACGAAAACGTCGTGTTTTGTCAGTAGACAATAAAATTGGGGCGAAAATCTATAAGCACGAAACGCTAACGTACGTGGCACATAAATCGAACTTATTATTAATTATTGAATGGCAACAGTCAAATAAAAACAAATCTTCATTCTTCAAACAAAAAGTTCAATCAAACACAAATATAGGCTTTACCGCATTTAGATAAGTAATCATGGATGACTTAAGTTTAATCTACGTATTCCCGACAAGCACGTCAAAATTGTGCCAATCATTCAAAATCTCTTTAAAAGTTGCAATCCTGAGTATATACCAGAAATACTAACAAACGACTTTTAAAATGGCAATAAAAATTGCCACCATTATATTTGGTGAGAAATTGCTCCAAAATGTTTCAATTTTGGCACCTGTATGATAGTTTTAAGTTTAGCCACAATTGCTATGACTTCCCTACGGAAATGGATGCTCATACCTTTTAAAACAATCTTATAAAAATGCTTTTGGTATTTATTACCTTAAGACTAAAAAGAATTTCGAAAATAAAATTTATGTAATAAAAAATGACTCTTTTTAATTATATAAATTTTATTTTCGCACATTTTTTCATTTAACTTTGATAATATTTTTGATTCAATTTGATACATTATCTGAAACAATGTCTTTAAATGCTATGATCTCCATTCAAACTCTCCATCAAAACATTAAGCACGTGCTTTTGCCAATAAAATTAAATACTGCTACTGCCATTAAATCAGTCGTAGTTATATAAACATTTTACTTTGCAGTGAACTACTTTAATTGAATTAATGTGTTTTAGTCGTATCAAGTTACTAGGTGAAATGTTTTTTTTTTTAAGAAATTGGTTAAAAATATTGGGTTTTTAAGTTTTTAATTATTAATCTATAACATTGGTGATCAAACATTTTGCCAATGCCGACTATTATATCTGAAAATCTCTTTTAATAATTATTACTTTTAAAGATCCTTACTATCTAATGTTTAAGTATTAATTATAATTTCCTTTTAAAACAATATTCTGGACTGACTTCAATTCGAAACTATTGGTTAAAAGTTTCTCTCAAAAACACGCTACCCGCCAGAAAGTCACTTACGGTGAGTGACCAAAACTCGTGTTTGATAAAATAACAAACCACTTCTCTCTAAAGTAAACCTAGCATTCTAATATTTCCAAAAACAAAAAAAAAGAGGCAGAAATTCCATTTTTCTCTGCTGAAATTTCATCCAAGCACACTCGAAAGTTATAAAGAAGAATAGAAAAAAACAGTCGACTCGTGTTCCGATGAAGAGAAAAACAGACAGACAGACAAGACAAACAGTCTCTAATGTGATTAGGAGCTTCCCTGGCACTCTCTAAACTCTGAAATGTTCCGATCGATCCTGGGAAAGTTCTCTAACGGAACATTTGGAATCGCCTTCCTTAAACTTGGCTTTTTAATCTTGTTTATTGGCTCTAGATCATGCTCTTTGCGGGTCCACCTAAATGTACATTCCGAAACTAGAAAAGCGCTCTTTGTTATTTATGGACTTTAATAATCCAATTGCCTTAAGCGCTCTCGAAGAATATTAGTTATGAGCGCGGGAAATTACGCAAGAATATTTCGGAACAAGTCGGCTTTCTCTAAATTGTATTGTTGCAGACGATTTAAATGACTCGTTTTCTCAAAACGTGAATGTTTGTTATTCGAATTTAATGGGGGGGGGGGGAATTTTCAAATTTATTGTAGATAAAGACAGATACAAATTGTATATATACGTTGTTTATATGTATTGTTGTACAACTTTTCATTTATATTCTACGAATAAAGGTTGAAAATGTAAATTACAGTAAGTTATGACTTTATAATACGTAAAATGTATTTCAATCAAACGTGCATAAATATTGAGATTGAATTTTAAGAGATTATTTTATCTAAAGTTTTGTTCTTTAAATTAGTAGATACATTATTCTTTAGTAAAATCAATTTATAATCGCCAAATATAGCGAGTTAATTCGTCATATAAGGAAAGTTAATTCAATTCAGGCTTGTCAAATAGGGCGAGTTTATTCAATTTATGCTCATCAAATATGGGGCGTTATTTCAAGTTTAGAATTCACTGTTCAACTTTCAAGAGAAATCAGAATGTTGGCAATCATAGATTATATACGAAATTAGTTTTCTTTTAATTGTAGCATAAGGCGAGCCTACTTCGTTCAAAAATTTCAATTTTTTTCATACAGTACGTCAGAGTAATTATGGAAATTTGATATCGAAGCCATCGGAGTCTTTTTAGTCAGATTTTAAATCCAAACAAGTAAATAAATTTATTTTAATTCATAGTTTTACTAGTTTACAAAACTATGGTATTTACTTAAACAAGTTTCTTATTTTTTTAAAATAAGATCTATTGTTTTAATGTTTTCCCAACTCATTACATGTTACTATGCCTCTCCATAATTGTGTGTATGTGTGTGTGTGTGTGTGTGTGTGTATTGGCGCTCTACAAGGTGGACCATTTGGCCTACAGCTACCAAATTTGGCCCATATATATCTTGGAGAGGGTAAATATACAATTCGGAACGATTTTTTTTTATTTTAATTAAAAATTGAGCAGAATTTCGGCGTTTTTCCGCTATAACATCTTAAAACATTATAGAATAATAATGATTTCTACACCATTTAAAAATTTTAAAAATGCCTTTTATAATGAAATCAATTTAATAATCGTGAAAAATTTTCTGATTTTTTTTACAATTTTTAAAAATATTGTTTGAATATTCCAACAATATTGTACTGTTACTCTAAAATTGAAACTAATTTTTTTATTTTTTTTTTTTGTCAAACATTTAATCACTTGATTATCTTCTATTATTGAAAGCTAAATAAACGGAACTCTGTTTAATATTTGTATACTTCTGTAATTTACAAAAACGAATGAATTAAGAAAATTGTAATGCCGTTAAAATTAGAAAAAAAATGAACCACATATATACGTTTTTGATATTCCTATGGTGTCGTGGGACGAACTTCTATTAGAAACATATCATGTACAAAAATATCCATGTTCAAAATGAAAAGTCATATATAAAACAATTAAAACTGCCCGATTTTCATCCTTGATGGAATCATGGATATGAAAGTGTATCTGAATTGGATTTTAACTGGAATTAAATAAAACCAAAATCATCAAAAAATCAGTTTGTCATCAAAGGCTACAAATTATTAATAATTAAGTTACGAAAATAATCGAAATTATCATCGAAAGTACTCAAATGTACAAATTTTCAAAATTTTGACGTATCGGAAAATAAACCAAAAATCGATTACAAAATTCTGTTTTTTCCAAATATGAAACAAGTCATGCTTTAAAAAAGTTAATGAAATAAAATTACTTTATGCTGTATTGTTTAAATTTGTTTTTCATTAGTAAAATTTTATTTTAATACTTAAAAAATAGTTGTATATTTGGTTTTTTAATGAATCGATTTCTTTTGCTTATAATTCAATGCTGCCATGGATTTTATTTACAAGTTATAGTATTTGTATATTGCCTTTCTAGTACACTATTTTGTCTAAGAACACCGATTAAGGATTTTTATATAAATGAATTATTATATCACTAGCGCGAAAAATTTGTAGTTTAATAGTCGCAATCCTATCATCATGAGATGTGTCTGCAAGTCAGCTTTTTTTTTTATTTCAAATAAAATCAGACATACAATCAGAGACGAGCAATCACAATTTCGGTTTCAGATCCGGTATTATAAATAATTAAATGTGTGCAACGTTGAATTCAAAATTCCATTAACTTCAAACAGTTGTACATTCAGATTGCTTATAACTCAGTAATTAATTCTAGGACGATAAACTTTAAAAAATTTTCTATAATATTTTGCGGGGAAAAAAAGCTATATCGCTAAATGTATATTATGGAGTAAGATTCTGAATGTATAATTACATAATCGATTTCAATTATAATATCTTATTGACGAATAACAAATCGCTTTCAACTTCTTCCTTCAGCGTAGGCATCACTGATCATTGAAATATTTACTTGCAGATTATTAACTCCTAACATACAAATCTCAGTTTCAAAAATGTAAAAATAAGAAGAAAAGATGAGTCCTAACTAAAATTTTGGTTTCTAGGACAAAAAAAAAGGAAAAGAAAACTGAGGTTTTATTATATGTTAACAGTAAAATACGGATGATAATCTATTTGCGCGAATTTCAAACCATGTTGTCAGAGGTTCCGTGCAAAAGATGACCTTAATTAGCAGTGGACCAGAAGGAGAAAGTCGATGACGGACGTGGGTGAGACTAATTGGCTAACTGATGGATGAGGGCTCGTTTAAGAATGATTTTCAACAATGAGTGTGTGTATGAAATGATAAATATAATTGTTGGATCAATTGATTCCCAGCTAATAAAAAGCTCATAATTTCAGTAATAAAAGAAACGTGACTTCATTCTAAAATTTGTAAGTTAATTTATTGACTAACCCTCTAACAAAATTGATTTTTCCATAATCCAGTTGTATCTGTCGTGTTCTCCTGTATTCGGACAGCCGGAAATACGACAAAATAAATTTCTCTCGGAATTTGTTATAAATCTACAAATTTGATATTAAGGCCGCATCAAATTTCATTTACTTAGTTAAAAGCGTTTATGCGTTATATAGTTCACAAAGAACCAGATATGATTCCAAAAATATGTCTTACAGACTCAAGGAAATTTGAAACGTAGAGATTCGTTGAAAACTTGAGTTCGAATTTTTGACGATTGCAATATTTTTTCTTGTGTAGTATGTATAAAAAAAAAAGTAAAAAATTGAATGATCTTTGAAAGCTGGTAAAAATAATGGTATCATCAATACAATATATTAGTAATAAATAATTAGGTACAATAATTTCAGTGAAATATGCTCATGACATTAATTATTATTCTATAGTATTAATTCTTACTAAATGCGGATATTTATTCTTAATAAATGTGAGAAATGCAAGGAATTTTAAAAATTAATTTTTAAAACAAATTATTAAATTTATCAATGAAGCAAAATTTCATTAGGATAATTTTGTTTTTATTTTAAGAAATCTGTTATTTCTAAATCTATTTATTTATGAATACGCAAGTAAATTAACCAGCGAGAGAATGCTCCCCTCGGATTTCTTGTATATTTACACATTATAGTATCGTTTCAGCTCTCTTTATATAATTCTGAATACATTGAACTTATCAGAGCGATAAAAGTATGAAAGGGGACAGTAAACTAAAGGTCATTCATGATAAATTCCCCAAAACAAGTTTCCTTCATTCATTTAACTTTCGTGCTTTGCGACTCGATATTTACCGTTACATGTTTCGTACTAAAATGAAGGAAAACAAGTATGAATATCTGATTCCAAATTTTATTCTCAATCCATAGCTGTGATATTAAAACGGCATGCCAAATTTCATTTCTCTAAATTGATACGTCTTTACTTTCTCATATATGAAGTCTACAAAGAACGAGTGTTGTAATTGTCAAAATATAATAACTTGACAGGTAGACAAACTTCTATGTTCCAGACCCCACTGAGTGCGAATCTTAATAATTTTTGGAATTTTTGTCTATCAATTGATTCATAAACGCTTTGAATTAAACAGATGGAATTTGATACATGATCTTTACAACAAATTTGCTGATTTCTATCAAATTTCAAATGAAATTCATTCAAAAGAAGTTTATCCAGCTACCAAACATAAGTTAGCCCGATAACTACAAAGCGAAGAGAGCTAGCTGGATAACATTTGGTTCATAAACATTTAAAATTAACAATAACATTTGGTACCAAATTCCTCAAAGAGTTGACTTTCTGTTGGTCTGTTTTTTTACAAGCATGCAAACGCGATAGCTCAGAAATGTATTGAATTAAACATATGAAATTTGGTGTATGTATTGGTTTTGTTTCGCGATTAATACTGTTGTTCTGTGTCGAATTTTGGTTTTAATCGTTTGGAAGAAAATGTCCAGATACGGTTTTCTGGTGCTCATGTATTAACTGTAGGTCAGTCATCAAATAATATCACCAAAAATCACACTCATTTATAGGCTTTTTCATAATTTTTATCGCCAAAGGCATACAGGTAATAATATGCAAGAGCATTTATTAAAGAGTATACAAGAAAGTTTCATGGAGATCATCCCCTCTGATTGAGTTATCGCATTCAAACACATACAAATTAATTGGAAAACTACTGTCGCCCTTTTACAAATTTGGTCGAAAATGTAACGCTTATCTGAATTTTATGATGATGAAATGATGTATCAAATTCTATTTATCAAATTAAATTTGATGGTTGAGTTTCTGAATTTTTGACTCACTTGCATTTGAATAAACGGATTTGGTTCAAAGTTTTGCAAGAAAAATTACAAATTTGATGTTAGATCATATACCGATTTCCATCGTTCTAGCTTAAAGCATTTTTGAATTATCGCATACAGAAATAATTCCTGGATTTTTTTTGTAATCAGGGATAAATTCTAAAACGTAGAAAATCAGCAAAATCTCGAGATCGATTTTTTTTTTTTTTTTACTACAATAGCACTTTTTCTTTGTATTATATCTGGGGCAAATAAAGTAAAAGTATTAAATCTAGGACAATAATATAAATCTACGATTATTTAACATAGGTTTCTTTTTAATAAATATCTAAACGCTAACATTAAAATAAATATCAATATTTTTCATAATGTTTAAAATTAAACTCCCTTCTGCTAAATAGTCACTAATTACTTTGTTTGTGACAGTTAACTTCTTCCTGTAAATATTTATCTCAATCTTTAAACTTTTATATATTTAAAGGAATTAAGTATTTTAAATAAGGATAAATATTTACTAGAGGAAACATGGTTAAATCTCATGTACTGAAATTAATTTTAGGAAATGGATTCTATTTATTCTCAGCTTGTTTAATTATTCTCTTCTTAAACTACTTAAATGTTAAGTAATAATATTGATAAATGCAATTTACAGCAAACAGTAGTAATCAATTTCCTTTCTTAAAACTTTTATTTATTTCAGGGAATTTTACGTAAATATTTAACAGTTGAATTCTCCAAAGAGTGATATTCAAAATATTCAGCATTGAATAAAAATCAATTTCTTGCTTCTAAATGTAAAATGTGTTTATACATTTTTTCAGAAGCATGGCAGTAAATTTCCCAATTGCAGTCTCAAAATTTTAACCACACTTAGAAAGAATAAAATTGAGAATTTTGTATAATTTTTAAGTTTAGATAATTTTACTTTAAATTATCATAAACTGTAATTTTCAGTTTTCATAACATTTGCAAATTCTATTTTAATCCGCTTTGTTTAAAATAAATTGTTATCTATTCATTGTCATTCAATTTATTTTCTTTCACCAGCTATTGTGTAATTAATATAATAAATGTGTGTAAATAATGATCCATAAACTGTAACGAGTAATCTTGACCCAAAGCTGAAATCAACTTTAATATTGCGCATGAAATTAAATTACTCATTTTGCGAATGGCAAAATTTTTCTCAGTAAAACTATAAATACTACTTTATACTTTCTCATATAAGAACTATACAATTAAAAATTATTATGATCATCAAAAAATTTGAATCCATAATTTGAACCATAATCCAACGAATCTCCATGCTTCAAATTTCCTCGCGTTTTTCTAATTTATCTGTCTGCGAATATGATAATTCAGAAACGTTTCGGAGCTATATGGATGAAATTTGGTTAGTGATATTTACACTATATTTGCAAATACCTATCATTTCGAACGAAATCTATTTTCAAAATTTTGGCTGATGACTAAGCATGATAACTATGAAAATAATCAAGAGCTAGATGAATAAAATTTGGTGCATTGACTTAAATTTTAGATTTAAATATTCGTATCAAATTTTGAACCAAATTTGTCAAAAATTTGATCGCTAGACTTTTTGTACTTTTGTTTGCATATAAGCGCAATAATTTAAACACTACAATTCTAAAAAAATTAGATTCAAAATCTTGTTACTAAATTGTATCTTGTCATCTTTTTATTAAAATTGTAGTTCTATGTTAAGTTTTCTTTGCAATCAGTCAGAGAAAAACGTCCCCAAATTGCATTCGATTTTTTTATTACACTACGAATAGCAAACATTTCATACGCGGAACTTTTTTTTAATAATAAGTCAATCCTTGTGCACCACCAAATACAGCACAAGGCTTACAGAAGTAAGTAGAAACAACTACATACATAGATAAAAATATGTACATATAAAAATAAGGATAAAAACAACAGGAAAAAATAAACAGCAAAGCTAATTAAAAATTGACGCAGTAAAGTCAATAAATTTACAGAATGAGAAGAAAGCCATTTTGTGGTCTATTAAAACATGAAGCGGAGGTGGAAACTTAATATTACAGGCATCTTGATCCACAATAAAATCTCTTCTCCCTTCAGTAAGTTTGGAGCAATCAGAAAGCAAGTGTTCGACATTTTGAACTCCACCCACGCTGCAAGAGCACAGATCAGTGTCCGATAATCCAAATTTCTTGAGATAATAATTGAAATTACCGTGTCCAGTGAGAAATTTTGTTAAGTGAAAATCATTGAAAAAATGCTTGTTATTCAGCCTTTGAGAAATTGTGGGGAAAAATAATTTGGTTAAAGAGGCAGTTGACGAATTTTGGTACAGCTCGTTCCATAAGAGAATGGTCTTTTTGTGATTCTCATTACGAATGTGAGATTTGTAGATGCTCACAGCATCAATGGTGTTTGGTTTTGTAGCTTGCTTTGCAAGCCAGTAGGCTCTTTTACTCCCTAAAATGCCAGAATTACCTCGGACATGAGAAAAACAGACACTAATTCCTCTTACTTTAAGCTGGTAAAGAGTGATTTGAAAATTTAGTACAATTTTGTTGCAGGAAGAAATATTACTAAGCAAAAATAAAGATGAGAGAGAATCAGTACAAATAAGGAACCTGGATGGCAGAGTACAGTGGTTTAGGAACCATTTGAGCGAGTTACTGAGGCACAGCAATTCTGCTTGGAACACATTACACTCATCAGGAAGTCTAAACATAAAGTGTTCCATTTCAACTGCGTCTCATACGCGGAACTTAGAATATAAAATTCTGTGCATTCCTGGCGTTAGTTGCCCTTACTCAAGTTCACATTTTGTGTGCTGAGAAAAGGGGATTTTATTTTTATATAATAGTTTCCAGTCCTGACGGTTTTGCATGTAAATAAAAATTATAATAAAAGTTTGCTAGAACAATTGCTTAGCAGGTATTTAATCTCAACATTCTAATTACAGATTAAATTATTTGGGGTGGGAGAGGAGGGAGTATCGAACAATATCACTTTCAGATTGAACCAAATTTTCAAAAGGATTTTTAATCTATCCCTCTTTTCCCATAACAATGCAATTACATTACAGCAATAATAATTATTTGCTCATGAGAAACTGATCGCATTCTGTCTGTCCTAGTAAAGGGCCCGTCCGCGTCTTGAGACAGGCACATTTTGCCCTCTTTCCTTTCTCTTGTGATTTTCCAGAATTCTTTAATGTCTGTTCATTTTATCGACAATTTGCAGGAGATTCTCGATCGACGTCCATAGGCAGGAGTGGTCCTAGATGGGCCAGTTGGCATATTTACAGCCATATCCGTAAAGGTAATAGGTCGTCAGAACGGGGCTTAAGTATGATTACTCAAAAGCGCAACTAAGATCACGAAAACTTTGTTAATAAGCGCAGCTATCATATTATCAAATATTAATAAACAAAATTAATTCAGAAAATTATTTTAGTTTGAAGCATTTCATTAAAATTTTACAAATGAGCAAATTCAAATAATAAATTGTGAATTTTAATATTCTATTCATACGCGTGTTAAGATCGCGAATGGAATAAATGTGTAAGAAACCATGCTACTCTACTTATTGATCAACAGCCAAAGCAATTCATTAGCCGAAAAAGCATTCTTTATTAACCCCTCCCTGTAATGAATCCAGGATCATTCAGCATTCCTTCGTACAAGCTTGACAACCCAATCTTTATTTGTTTATCTCTTCCTCTTTGCCTTATTATGTTCTGAACCCAATAAAACCCTGCTTTATCTCATAACAAATTCGTCGTTTTGGCAATCCAAAACCCAGCATTCGAATTTCATAAGCAAGGCATCCATGCATTAATGCCATCCAGTGAAACCTCAAAGACTGCCGCCTTTTTTTTTATTCTTCTTCCCCTTACCACTGAAAAGAGAAGAACTCTCCTATTTTCTGGAACCGAAGATGGAATATTGGCACTTCCTGCCTCTTCGATATTCATCATTCTTGAAAGGAGAGATCCATCGCTCATTTTGGAAGAAAGATCTATCCCCCCCCCATGCCCATCTCGGTAGCATCAATTTGTTCCCGAGACTGGTTCTGAAACCAGAATTTTCTCCCCCTTCCCCTCCATCCAATGACAACCGCCCAAGGATCGGAGAGAGAACTCGATCGTTAGAAGTCAGCTTGAATTCCTGCTATCTAGAAATGAGAAGGCTGGTGTTTGGATCAGAAATACTGGGAGAACCCTTTTTTCGGCTTTCTCGTATATCAAATATACAAAAAGAAAGTATTGTAATCGCCCAAAAAATTCGAAGGCGAATTCTTTACGTTTCAGACCCTCCAGAAACCGGAAGACACATTTTTGGGAATTATGTCCGCATGTTCTGCGAACACGGTAACTCTAAAACATTTTGAGCTAAACGGAAGAAATTTAGTATGTAAATAGATATCTACAAATTTTAAATAAAATCCACTCACAGGAAATCCGATTGTCTGTATATAAATGCAGCCGACAAGTACATATGATTTAATATGTGATTTTGCTACTACAAATTTACGGGCCAAATTTCAGTTCCAACCGATTTAAAAAAGACATTGAAGTGTATATTTGGCATAAAACTTTACGAAGCATAAAACTCTCATGTGCGGAACTCTTAATGTAAAAATCTGAGAACTAATCTCTTCATTATTGAGCCAAATCCAACAAGGAATCGAGTGTCCGTCGGTCTGTACTTATAAAAACATGCAAACGTGATAACTCAAAGTCGCAATGACTTAAATATATTAAATTCGGTAAGGTAATTTGTGACTACAAGTGCAGTTTTGTATCAAATTTTTGTTGCAATCGATTGCGAAAAACGTATCTAAAATACAAATGCGATTTTCAGATACTAATTATCGCATGCCAGGGATTAATCGCCAAATAGCTCGCCAATAATTGCCAGATAAAATCAGTAAAAATACTAAATTCACATCAATAATGAATACTTTGTGGCTATTGTATAGCACTGCTATTTAAGGGCCGTTCTCTAGAATAATATCTTTATTAGAGTGTATGCTAGAAAGTTTTGGAAATACTACACCCGCTGGTTTTTGTTGTTGTTGTTGTTTAATTGTTTTATTTTATTTTTTGAATGCGAAATGATATTGAAAGATATAATGGTATAGTTATAAATTCGCATTTATTTGTTTCCGTTAAAATACAACTGATCACAATTGCATATTTATATGTAGCATATAAATTAACATTTTTACTGTTTTACAAATGAAATTAAATAGTTCAAAAACTTACAAAGTTTACATATAATTTCAACAATTTTGCTCATCAAGTGATTCAAATTCCAAATAACGGATTACAGTAAATTCTTTTTTGTTAGTGATTACATTAAACAGCTCCAGTGTAACACTACTAAATATATTGTTTGTTTGTTTTAAGAAATACATAGACGATCAAAAATAAGCATTAGTATATTAGTATTACTCAGTATGGTATCCCAACAACAATGTAGGAATTTAGTGTGGACGGTATTGGCTAATGAAAAGAGAGGCTACGAGGAAGATTTTTTTTAAAAAGTGGCAAATAATAATGCTTGCATACTCTCTAATAACTGTAACATCCTTCTCTCTAGATAAAGATTAAAAATCTTGAACAAGCCCATGAGAGCTACAAGAGCTCAGATTTTTATTTTCAGCACATGAACATTTTATATTTAGTAGCATTATAAAGAAAAACCGAGTATGCATTTTAGATAGCTTTTTTTAAACCAATTAAAATTAAAATCTGACGTTGAACTAGTATTTTAATAACAATATCCTGCAGCAAAATTAATTTATCTAAACTGTTGTATTTTTGAAATTATCATGTTTGGATACATGCGAATGTGTAGATCCACAGATGGTCAATCATCTGTCAAATTCGGTTCAAAATTTTATACGGACCTACACTGTAGATATTAAACTATGTATCAAATTTTATGTATCTTGCTCAATTTACAATTACACAATATCTTGCTCAATACCTATCAATCTCAATATCTCAGTATCTTGCTCAATACTCAATTTACAATTGTTCTCTTGCATTCAGATGAAAAGACAATGAGAAATTCCATAATATGAATTTCGTTCAAACGTTAATAGAAATCTACAAATTTGGCGTCGATACCACATATCAAATTTCCTCCGTTTGGCGTTTTTAAGACAGACATAATTCCAACAAGTTTCCCCAAAACATTCTCAGATACACTCTAATAAAGTTATTTCAGAAAACGCATTGGCGAATAATAGTTGCGAAATATTCATCTTTGGCGTGATTTTAGCATTTTTACTGAATCTATCATGATATTCTTGGCGAGACTTAGGGAGATTAGTCCCTGGCATACATCTGAAGATCAAATTTGTCTTTAAACGCGTTTTTTACCAACCGATTAAAACTAAAATTTGACACGAACTACACTTGTAGTCGCAAAATTACCAAATTTGATATATTCAAGTCATTGCGTTTTTGAGTTACATGTTCTGAAAGTACAGACCGACAGACAATCCATCCCTTGTTAAATTTAGCTCAAAATTTGGTATGTGTCTACACTACAGATGTTAAATCTGTGCACCGATTTTATCGATCTAGCTCTTTTCGTTCGGCAGCTTATATTCGGACAGGCACACTTCCTCTAAATGGATTGTGCTTAAAACTTAACAGAAATCTACAAATTCGGTGTAAATATTATATACCAAATTTCAGCCTTTTATCTCAAAGCTTTTTTTAGCTATCTTTGTCAGAAACAAACAGACAGAGGAATATTTTCCAAAAATGTGTTTGCCAAACTCAGAAATGTGAAGATCTGTCAATATCTCGAGCTAGAATATTTTGGCGATTGCAAAACTTTCTCTATACTATGTGTACGAGAAAGTAAAAATATGTGTTGAAGTGTCAGAAAGGTCTGAAAAGCGGATATTTGGCAAATAGTCGAGGTCGAAATTTTTTGGCCATTTCAATACTTTTATATATTTCATATATGAGAAAGTAAAAAGTAGAAGTAATAAAAAATGGAAAACATTTTTTTATCAAAAATCTGGAGATTCATTATTTTAAGATTGATATAAAAGAGATTCATTTTGATTCCATCGACATAACTTTTCAATGGGTCATAAGGCAAAATCTGAAATTTTGTGGAATGGAGGATCATATTTTCGGAATTAGTTCCTATTAAACCTTTAAAATGTCATTTTTTTCTAGTCATGGTATATTAAAATATTTTAGGACAAAAATTGGCGTAAGAACAATGATTCGTTTAGCTTATTAGATAAATTTAATTTTATTAATTAATCATGGAGAAGCAATTGAAGATGCACCTTTTTGTCTGATGTAAGGAACTGAAATATCTAAGTTTCTAATTGAAAAATTTGTCAGAACTTATGCCAAATTGCATAACTTTATACAAAGACAGATGAATTTGATGGGAAGCATATTTTCCACTGCCCTAGTAATGGTTAACTAATGTTGTTGTTACTTATGACACTTGTTATAGACAAGCCCGCTGACGAAGCCGAGTTTGTGCAGTAACTTCTGTGGGTAAAAGCCCCTGAGCATCCAAGAGCAGAAGTCTAACTTCTAGCTCACATGAAGATGACCCTCACTCGCACAACCCCTTTTTACAGAAGGGAGGGGTCTTTCGCACACCTCACAGATAGTATACAGGTAAAGAACAACCACGCCTGGACTTAAACCTGGGACGCCCAGATCACGGGGAAGACGCGCTACCCCGAGACCAGGACGCCGGCATGATTAAGTAATAGTAAGGTTAAAATTTCACAAATGCTGTAGTTTTTGACTTGGTGCCACTTTTCAATTACATTCAAAATATCTGGTATATCAAGAATCGAAAACTATTAAATCTTTAGCATTCCAATACAAAATCATAAAATGACATTTCATCGAAAGGATTGGTCGATCTCAATTCCCTAGATTACGAACCATCAGCGATGTACTTTCCGAATTAGTCAACTTTAAAAGCAGTTTCTGCTTTTATCCGCTCAAGGAACAGCAGTTAAAACAGTTTCTTTCGATCAAAGAAGAGATGAGAAAAGAAAAACTACAAGCGATCCATCCAATCTTTGGTACAGACTACAAAAGATTTTTTTTCTCTCGGTCTTCCGGTCTCTGCTTTTTCTATCCTTCATTCAGTAAATGCCCCCTCACTGGATTTTTTTTTTCGATTCCAGTTTTTCCTTTTAGGCTGTTTGTTTATAAAAGTCATGTTCCATGAAGAAAATTGCTCTGTCTCCTACTAGTACCGATCCCTTATCTGTTGAAAGAAGGAAGACAGGTCACCTCAAGTCCACCACCCGCACCTTTTTTTTTTTTTTTGGTATTCTGAAATAAAAATGGAAGTCTTCTCTTATCGAAAAAATTAACTACAGCGATATCAATTTGAAATGACACTTTTTTTTTCATTGCTGTAGTTTCGTCAGTGCATAAATCCGATGATATTTTAAATTCCACATCATTATTTTTTTAGGATCGTTATGTCTGCCCTCTTCTTTACTCTGGGTGGATCTGTTTTTCTTTCTCAAAAGTAAATATAACGACGTTTCCACTTGGCCAACAAATTTGAGAGAAGTGATTAAAAAATACTTTAACTTTTCGACGTTTAATTTTTTTAATTTATTTCCTAGTTTGATACATCAACATGCCTGTTCCAATAAAAAAGCAAAATCTTGAAATATTAAAAAAAATTTGACTATATTTAAGATTCCATGATTATTGAATTTACTTTAATAATTTTTGGGAATTTTAGTTTTAAAATTTATTTCCTAGTTTGATACATCAACATGCCTGTTTTAATTAAAAAAGAAAAAATATATCTTGAAATCTTTAAAAAATATCCGACTGTATTTAGTATTCCATGATTACTGAATTTTTAAACTTCTGCAGTTTAAATTCCTATTACTTGTTCAGTGTTTTGTAGCTTCAAAAACATATATATTTCGTCCATTTATAGCATACAGAAAAGTGGAAATTATACCAAAAAACTTTTTAAAGTGCAAAAGAATACTTTAAAGAAATATAGAAAATTAAAGAATCTGTATAATTACAGAATTCTTAGTTTTCTAGCCGCTTACGGCGACGAGTACATCATTCTTTATATTAATAGCAATAATTAAATGATGTCAACGAACTTTGATTGACTTCACTTATCACAATAACTAAAAACGCTATTTTAAATTATACTTGCACTGTAAACATAAAACATTCTGATTGTTTTGCTCTGTACAGAAAGTAACACAATTAATTTGGAAAATGAGACTTGTTATTGAGATTGGGAAATGGCTCAGATTTTATTTTCCTGTTTCTCTCAGAAATCAACGCATGATGTGTCTGTCACCATTGATGACGTGTCCAAATGTCATAGATTTACAAATGAACAAAAAATTAGCAAAATCGATTCTGTGGTTAGGATTCAAAGAAACTTGAAGTAGTTCCTTTTTTCTCCGTAGAGAATGTATAATAAAGTGGCATTTTTGAGATTTCTTTCCAAAATGGTGGAGTGATAGGAGCCATTAATCATTGATAATATATTTAAGAGTCATAAGATTTCAACTAAAATAAAAATTGGCAAAATCAGACAAGTGGTTGGAGTTAGGATGCAGTTTCTTTGATTTTCCTAAGTATATTAAATATTTATTATATCTAATTATTTTAAATATGTATTAAATAATTATTTAATAATTATGTATTTATTTAATAATAGCAGGGTGCATATACGTATAACTTATACGCACTCTGGCTTAATATCTGGAAAACATGTGCTCATATGTACATTTCTGTAATAACAAAAGAAATATTTGGAGTATGTTTGAGCTAATGATACAAATTGATTATAGAAACATTCGGTCCCCATTATGGATTGAATAAAACAAAGCTTCAACATTTGCATTAAAAATATGTTTCTTAGTATCTTTCGCTTTTTTTAAATCTGTTTGAAAACTTTAATTTGGTTGAAGTCGCATTCCTTTGAAGTTGCACAAACGGATTAAAATACATCTCATATCTGAACCAAGGTCAAATGACAGAGACGAGAGCTGAACCGTCACATAATTCTCTCAGTTTCCAAGCCATAAGAATTTGAAAAGGCTTGACATATGATGGCACATTTTATGATTCAAATGACGAAGACGAGAGCTGAAACATCACATAATTCTCTGAGCTTCCAAGCCATAAAAATATGAAGAGGCTTGACACATGATGGCACATTTTATGTGCATCAGACTCAAGATGCTTTTTTTTTTTTAAATCGAAGCTTTGTCCTCGGGTTGCAAGATCTAGAGTACTCGGCCACCTCATTGGTATTTTCGAAAAGGGTATTCGAAAAGGGAATAATACCATGACTTTTACTTGAAAAACCGACTTACATGGTAGAAAATTAAAACTAGTAATCTAGAGAGTTAAGGCAAGGCCCAAATAAAAGTGAAAAGATTTTGGAAGAATATGACTCTTTCTCTCTCTGTCTGTCTCTGTGTGTGCGTGTGCGTGTACTCACGATAACTTAAAAATTCTTTCCCTCTGAGGATAAAATACGGAATATCAGCGTATAACAAGTTAGTAGATTTCTATCGGAATTTAAAGGTAATATATTCAAAGGAAATCTGTCATCCGGCTCTCCATATGTAAGTTAACGCGACAACTGCAATATGGAAAGAGCTAGATGGATAAAATTTGATATTCATATTTAGCATCTAAAGATTAATTACCTATAAATTTGGAGCCAAATATGTCAAGGGATTGACTATCTGTCGGTCTGTATCTTCACAAGCATGTAAATGTGATATCTCAAAAATGCAATAACTTAAATATATCAAATTTCGTTTGTGATTGTGCAACTACTGTTGAATTCTGCGTCAAGTTTTGATTTTGAAGTTGACGCGTATAAAACAGCAATTCAATTTTTGGATACTATTCACTGCTTACAAGGGATTAATTGCCAAAAAAATCATCAAGATAAAAATGCTAAACGGACGCCAAAGATTAATATTTCTTAACTATTATTCGCCAATATCATGCAAGGGATTCTTCGTAGCCAAAGATCCACACATTAATGCGGGGGAGAAGTATAATACAGTATCAGAAAGTATGCAAAATTTTTAGGAAATCCACTCTCGTTAATTAAATTACGTAATGTATAAAATCATTGCACATAGAATGCAATCTCGAATAAGCTGAAACAAACTGGACTAGTGCATATTATAACTAGGGATTGCAATATCGGACCAAAAATTCAATACCGGTATTCGGTATTTTTTAGATCTTAATACCGGGATTAGAAATTTTAGAAAAAGAAAGAAAACACAGGTGTTTCTTTGTTTTATTTGCCAGTTTTATTAGACAGTGTAAATATTATATAAAATAATTTGTAACTTATAATTTATAACAATATATAAAGAATCACAAAAAGTAAAGGAACATCTTATTTATTTAAATCACAAAAAAAGTGTAAAGATCACTATTCAGTCTGTGGTACTATTACAAATTTTTGAAATGTAATCTCAAAAAATATAATGCAACCATTTTACTGTCATTAGGCCTGGAACGTAATTTTGTGCAAAAATGACCAGCTGTCGAAAACGCTCTTTCGGCATCTACGCTAGTTGGTGGTGCTGTTAGCAATGCGCGATATACTTTTTCCAAGTATTTGCCTCTAAATCCCTCATCTTCAAATAAATCGACTTCTCGTCGGATGGTTTTGAATATAGCTGATTTCTGTATTGTATTTTGGTTCGTTGAAATTTTTTATTTATCGCTAACTCTAATTTTTGTTCAAGAGACAACCCCTTTTCAATATTCGATATTAGTATCATCATAATCTTCGATACCTGAACCGAATTCTTCTGCAAATGGATAGGTTTGTGGGTAAAAAAATTTTAAGAAAATTTACTATTAACTTGATCAGATTTGAATTGGGTAGTCTCTTTTCTTTTTCATTTTCATTTTTAAAATCATTATACTTATGTAAATACCATAAGACATTTTCTATTTCGGTATGCCTTTCTTCTGTGCGATTTTTCAATGTAACTTGTAATGCAAATAATTCTTTTTTCAGTGACTGCAACATGAAATTTATTGTTGCATTAGCTGTTAATAAATTAGAATCTCTCCGACATTGTTAAATGTAAACATTTCCTCCTTTCATCTTTCCTCTCACCTATATGTTTAGGGGTCGCCCATCCAAACGCATGCGCAAAAACAGGGAGGGTTTTACATTCCGTTGTCAAACAGTTATTTTATCACTTCTCTTGATTGTACGATGCAACTTTGTATTCACGGTCTAATTAATTTCACCTGTTAGGGAGACATGAAAACCAATACGTACACTATTTTGCTATGTTGGCGATCCCTAAACATATAGTGGAGAAAAGCTGCCAATCATGTAAATATCACGTGGTCTCCCTGTTGATGTTAGTATACTTTTTTTTTCCAGTGAAACCGTACTTGACTCCTGTAATAGGGGGAGTGTGATCTCGGCTCTCTCTCTCACCCGAGAAGTTGTATGTGTAGTTCTCCAAGCCTACTGCACTAAGGCGTATTCTTGTGCCTTTTGTTGTTGATGTTACCAATAAACCACATAAAATACAACATGTCTCTTCAAGTCATTTCACCCAGGACACAGTCGTCACTATCAAATAAATTATTGTGTAATCAAAAAATGCAATAATAATTTACAACGTTTTTTTTATGTGGAAATGTAGAAGGGATAATACTTATATTAGAAAGTACTCAAGAAAAGTTTCTGCAGGTCACTCCCGCCTGGTGGAGTCAATTTAAACAGGCTGTTCTGCAAGTGAAACTTAATTCATTGCACAATTACTTAGACCGAGTCTCTTTTAATACAATAATGCGTTTAGGTTAGCATTCTTTCTTTAAATCCATGGATTTGAATATAAAGTCAGACCTCAATTATCATATTATGATGTTTCGGACTAGAAGCACTAATTCAAAATTAAATTTTTCTTGGTTTACCAAAAAAGTTAAACTTTAATATTTCCCCTGAAGATTCCATGGATAGTGATTTATCACTACTTGTTTATGTCAAGTCATAACTTCTGGTGGATACCTAAGTGCCCTAAGGTCGCTTTCAAAACATGCCCCATTTTCTCTTTAACAAAAGTTTTTGACTTAGACTCAATTAAAAAAACTGGATTAAATAGAAATAAAGCCACCACAATTAACATTACAGTGATTCAGAATACCGTATTTGGGATTTAATAATATAAATTATTTACATGTTACATTGAATTACGTAAACTCAAGCTTAATTGTAAAAAAGTATCGCCCCAACAATAAGTTTCTTCACTTCTGTTCCTTTATTTAAATCATAAAAGCACTAAAAAATAAAACCAAAGAAATATTTCATTCGAAACTTCATACTTAACGAAAAACGCCCTTTTCATTTATTTTTACGAAAAGCTGGGACCCTTGCAAAACATCTAGATTTTTCTAAAGTAGTATATTAAACTTAGCAAAGTCAATAAAACTGAGGGAAAAAAATTTAAGTTCCAATTCATATAATTGCAACTGACAAATTAGTCAGCTTCAAATAACAGGCTTTAGAATAATAAACGAGAATCTGATTTTTAATCTGGTTCCATCTGACGTTTATCTTTTCCGAGCGATTATTAATCCCTTGTACTTCTTCTAGCAATAAATAAATGAATGCACTTTCAAACTTAGATCATTTATTCTGCTTTTTTTCTCAATTGAAAACCAAATTTATGTTCAGAATGAAAGAAATAAAAATTAATCCGAGAATAGATTCTTTCCTCTCTTTAAATTTTTGAGCTTTTATTCTGCTTTATTTTTACGGCCAAATGCTTCTAAAATTTAATGACTTCACGTGAATATCAAGTGGTGAAGTTAATTGTATGTCTCTCATTTTTTTTGTCTTTGCTGCTCATTGACTTGGATCTCGTCTTAATTTCTTTTATTCAAATCTAAAGATTTGTTTAATTTAGTGTTATAATTTTAAGCTATAGTTTCTAAACTTTTCTTTCATTCTTTTTTATTTCATTCATTTAATAGTGTTTGAGAATATTGAATAATTTTTTTCTTCGAAGACTACTGCATTTCGTTATAATTTCTTTGTACCTTTACTATTAGAGAAATTATTATAATAAAACGAATTAAATTGCCGTTTCCTCATATTAACCTCAGTTTCTGCAGATATTTAATGTTCTCAAAGAATAATAGAGTTGAATTTATCTATATCAATATTGTAACGAAACTTGTTCTAACTGGCACGGACTGGATAGCTCAGTGTTAGAATACTATGAACTGAAAGCAACAGTTCTAATTAAAAACAATTTTAATCCCTCTAATATGGGCACATAAGCCTCCAAAATATATGTATAAGCCAAGTTTGGTCTTGGTCGACCACGACGACCCGCCTACCCGATAGGGTATAAGACCTTGAAGGTCGCCGGGGAGAGAACCATTATTTATTTATTTATTGAAAAGCTTATAATGATCGCCAGGATATGGGCGATAATTAAGGGTGCGCATTACAATTCATTTGACAAAATGAAATATGTAAAGTAAATAGTAAACAAACCAATTCTGGATTAAGAGAATAAATTCACAATTACATAGAGAAAACAGTAACACACATAAAAATAATATCACAATGTCCAAGGGATGGAAGATATAGTATACTGTACAACAATATCAAACAACGTACAAATACCTAAAACACCAAGTGAGCCCATTATACAAAGTGAGTAATAAGTGAAGGACATAGATACAAAGTGAAAACACAAAGTAAATCTAGAATGACAGACATAAAAAAAAGCACTAATAGAAAATTAAATCAAGAATATGAACAGAAACTTACAAAAATTTTTTAAAAACAATCTTGCATAAAATAAAACAACTGAAAGCTGTGCCAGAATGATTGCATGAATAAAACATCAATCATCTGGTTAGGAAAGCCCCAACACACACTCGCACATTTATCTTTATTATTGATAGAAATTTATATGGCAGCATAATAATTATATATAAAGATATTTCTAGTTTAATGATGCAAGAACCCTGTCAGATTTGACAATGATGGGCCTAATGAATGGTTAAAAGATTTGCATTAATTTAGGTCTCAAACTAACTTTTGACATTTATTCTATTAGCATCTATTGTTCCATTGATAATGACAAAAGAGGATCTCTAAAACCATCTTCCTTTTCTTATAAAGCGCATCAAACAAATTACGAGTGAGTATTAATCAAATACTTTCTTGTTTGATGCGAACGGCAGAAAGTATCTTTATCATTCTATGTTATTATTTTTTAAAGATTCTATCAAATGAGAATATTTTTCTAATTAAAGTTTTCTGCATCAAAAGACTCGATATATTTATTTCCTTAAAGATAATGCAAAATTGCATCATCTGTCATTCTTGAAGTAGAATTTACATTACCATTAATCCTTCTTTAAAAAAAAGAAGGGAAATCTACGTTTATTTTTTTAGAACTCAATAAATATACCACTTGATTAAATTTGTATAAATAGAAGTCTAAAAAAGTTAATTTAATGTGGAAAAAAATGCGCTCGAAATCGATTAAGAAACATAGTAATTGGATACATCCAAATTGAAGTATGTTAAGGCAGAGAATATTGGACAGAATCTAGTTACAATATGCAAATGAGCATTGGGGTTTACTAATGAGATGTAGTTCAAAATAGACTGCTTTGATCAATTTTGATTTTTATTGCGAAAAAAAAAGCAGAGGAAAAAGAATTTTAAATTAGCCTTAGCAGAAGCCATTGCATCTTTAAAATACGTCTTTTGAGGAAGTGATAAAAAGAATGGACAGAAGAATACCAATTTTTATTGTGGTGAAGGTTTTTTTTTTCTCTCCTAATGGTAATTTTTTTCTGTGATGGAACAAATACATGTTAAATGATTCTAGGAACGTTGGAAATATTATTGCATAGTTTTCGTATTGCTTATAACATTTTTACTTTCTTTTATACGTAGTATAGAGAAAATACAATAATCTTTTTAAAAGTTCGAACTCGAGATTTTAATGAATCTCAACGTTTTAAACCTCCTCAAGTTCGAAAAACACATTTTTGGAAAATTGTTCCTCTGTCTGTGACAAAGATAACTAGCGAACGCTTTGAAAATGAATTCGTTACATTGTCTTTACTCCGCATTTGCAGATTTCTATCAAAAGTTGAGCAAATTCTGTTCAGAGGAAGTCTGTTTGTTCAGCTGTTCGAATGTAAGTTAACACCGTAATTACTAAACGAAGAAAGCTAGAAAGATAAAATTCAGTACACAGATTTAACATCTGTAGTGAAGACACCTGCCAATTTTTTAGTTGGCCAAACCAAACACGAGTTGACTGTCTGTCGGTCTGTACTTTCAGAAACAAGTAAACGCGATAATTCAAAAATGAAAAGGTTTAATTTTATCAAATTCAGTACGGGATTTTTTGATCACAAGTGCAGTTTTGTGTCAAATTTTTTGTCAATCCGTCAAGAAAAATGTGTCTAAACACAATAACAGTGTGTCAGTGATTAATCGCCAAAGTTAATTCGATGAAATCTGTAAAAACGCTAAAATCACATCAAAAAGACAATGTCAAGTAAGACGTTTCCTGGCATGACGAGTTTATTAGAGAGCATCTAAGAAAATTTTGAAGAGCTCGCTTTCTCTGGTTCTATAAAGCTTAAATTTGAATATTATAAAGATTTTCGTTGCTGACAATAAATTTTATAGGCATATTTCGTTCTAAATTCACTTTAAAATGATATGATTAGTTTTCCCAATAAACAATATATATATTTTTTAATTTATTAACAATTAACCGTCTTTGGTGACCAGCTGGTTCACCGGGATTATCAAATACTTAAATTTTCAACTAAATCTTTTATATGCAATTTAGTCTTAATGAATTCATCTGCAAATTATTTTTAAACATCAAATTTTCAAAGTCATAGCTTGATATTATTTTAAGAGCCTTATATAGTTATATTCACTCTAGTTTTCTGTCAAATGTTTAAACAGGAGTTAGTTTAACTTCAACTAATCTAATAACATGCTTGTTGAATTCGAAAGGCATTAGTAAAAATTGTAAGCAAAAATAAATGAATCATGAGACTAGATTTTTGTATGTGCTACAGAATATATTTCATAATTTACGCACTATATCAGAGAATTGTTCAGTAAAAGTCCATCTCCTTCAATTTTTTTAATAAATTCAGATACAATAATAAAAATGTTTAAAATTATCATATTTTTAAAAAATTTCATTACTGCTAACTTCTAAAGTTTAACGTTAAATCTAACTGTCACAAAAATCATAAATACCATTAAAATTTATTTATTTATTTTTATTTAAACAAAAGACTATTCTGAATATGGAAAAATAAGTCGAACCTCCATATTTTTATCATCAGCAATTAAAAGAAAAATCTTGATGAAAAATTACCGGCAACATTGAAAAGGATTTGAGTTTCTTTTACAAGTATGAAAGCATTATTGTAAAATGCACTTCAAAAAATCTTTGAAAATTAATAAAATCTAAACAAAATATCTAAACGAAAGATAACTAAAACAATTAATACAAAAAGAATCTCGCTATATATTCGAAAAAAAATCCACTATCATCTGATACTATGAATTTCATTATCAGATCATGAAAATTTTATTATGAATGCAAAATAATTTTATGTACTAATAAATTAAATTAAAAGAAATCAAGGATATTCGTTGTTGGAGTTCTTAAATAAAGCAAAATAATGTTATCTTAATTAGAAAGTAGTAAGTGAGAGAATAATAAAATATTGCTAATGTTTTAAAAGAGAATGCATTTTTATGATCAAAGATGAAATAACGGCGAAATGGGTGTAATGGCAATTTTATTGACTAATATCAAATCAAATAAAGAATTTGTTTTCCATAAAAAAAATATATCTGTGCGATGGTATTTTGAAAGAAAGGAAGTATGACATAATTCGATAATCAATTTATATGAATTGGCAGCGTTAATATTCAACATATGTTGGTGTGTCTCCAATCTCTCCAAGATCACATACAAATAATTTGGACATCAATGTTACAAATAATTTATTAATGAATGCATTGAAGAGAATAAGAGGGGGATCAAATCTCTTTACATATAGCGACATCTAGGGACGGTTTATGGAGTTAAGTTGTTCATTTATAGATATTCCGAATCCAAAAATTTTCTTTCTGTGTTTGTATTATTTGATAAATTAACAAAGATAATATTTTTAACTTTAAATTTTATGCTTTTTTGTATTTAAGAGGTCAAATATTTTTGGTACTTTGTGGTTTTAAATCAGAAAAATATCTTGATAAAAACGTATCCTTAAAATAATATTTCGGAGGAATGAAATTATTTTAAATAGAAAGTTGACAGATTTTCTGTAAAAAATATTCAAACTAATACAATAATAAAAAAAGTAAATTCCTTTCCTTCAGTACTAAAGTCTCGTAAAAAAATTAATGCTCTACTACTTTCGAACAATTCAACGTTTATGACTCTGCATTTTCTGCAATCTAACCGGCATTCAACTTTAGTAACTTCCTCTAGAGTAAGAGATTATATGTTATTCGTAGACGATAAAAAAAAAAGTGAGGAAAAAAAAGCGGTTTTCAATTCCATCAACTACCTCGGCGCCATTTCTCAAATGCTCGCACTTCCGTTATAAAATTTCATGTTTTAAACATTTCTTACATCGACCAGGATTTTGTATCGGAAGAAGGAATGATATGGAAAAGGAAATAATAACACGCTTTGAAGAGGAAGTCACCGATGATGAAATATGCATAAGTTTGGGCAGATTTTTTTTTTTTTTTAAATGCATTGTCAGAGATGGTATGTGATGTTCTGTGATTTGGATTTTTTCTCCCTTTCACGTCTCTTTAAAAGCTAGAGACGGTTGTCTTTTTTCGTTTTTTGAAAAGAAAAGATTGAGCTCTCGAGGTATAAAAGTTCAACTCACGACCCATTCGGAAATATTTTTATGTCTGTATGTGTGCATGTAGTTCTCATTTCCTAGTAATAAAACTTATTTTTGAAAATAGGAATAAATTTGTAGCATTTAGAGCTGATTCAGTATTTTAAATAAAAACAGAAATTTAAATAGCAATATTTTATTATTCATAAATATAAGCATCTTGATGTTCCCCGATATATTGCATTTGCTAAATCAGGAAGCTACAAGAAAATTTTAAATCATCACTTTAAGTGTAATGAATAACATTTGCAACAAAAGTAAACTTTTAAATCATCAAGCAACAATTAATATTTGCATCGTAATCAACACTTTTATTTCCACATTAAATAAATAAGTAAACACGAACAAATATACATAAGTATTTTGAACGAACATTAAATGCAATTTGAATAAGAATACAAACTCATTCGCACTCTGGAAGAATGCAAGAAATTATTGTTAAAAGTCACTTTACTATTGCAGACTATTTCTTTCACAAGCCGAATGGCATCGATATTATTATTAAAAAATAACGAAACGCGTAAAACACTAAACTTACCTCTGTTCTTTTAACAAGGTTAATTTGATTTGTATTCGACCAATCTCTAAATTACTACTTAAGAAGTTTTCGGTTAATTTGCATTTTGAATACTAGTGCCTCAGTATTTTACCTCAATTTGAAAATTGAAAATAGGGTCTCATGAAAACATGAGAAGATAATTTGAAGAGTAATTTAGGTTCTGTTGATAAGGGGGAATAATTTTTAATATTTTTCCGCCATGAAATCATAAAATTAAAAAAAATTAACTTTTCAGTGACACCATTTACAGCTATTTCTGTAATTATTAGTTAAGTTTTAAGAATCAATTTAAAAATTTGTAACAATGATTTTTTTGTTGTACTTGTAGCCATCAATTTTTTACAATTTAAACGCATCTGTCACTCACGTCAGTGGCGGGTATCGTAATTTACGGCGGTAGTGTACATTATAAAACATATTTTTTAATAAAATAATCAATTTAATTTCACATTTCAGTATATTTTTAACATGTTGATGATTTATTTTTATATATTTTTTATTTCATTAATTTTTTTGAATTCGTATTTGTTTTTATTTATCTATTATGACACCAGACTGCCTACCATCAACGTTTGTTCACAGTATTAATGAAACAAACAACCAGTTTGATTAGTATTCTGATAACTATATGAACGTAATGAAACATATAGGAATCTGACCTATATGTTTCATTACGTTCAAGTGTTAAGACTATTGTCAATTACTCGGCAATTCTAATTATTGTACTTCTTTCGAAAAATTTTTGTTTTATATGAAAACTTATGGTTTTTAAGGGTCACTTGATCTCCAACGTTCTCCTTTTGCAAAAGCAATCATGAAAGCAAAATTTCACTGTGCATTCTTTGTGGAGAAATCCCTGGACAAATTTCACCAACGCCATTCATCGTTCTGATGTCGATTTTTTTTTTTTTTTTCCGTATGAGTAGTCGTAATTGAGAATGCTTGTGATCCTTGGATATATCTGGAATAATTGTCCACCGCTCCCTTCCCTCCACTTCTTGCACTTCGAGAAATATTACAAAATAAAACTTTGGTACAACAATCAGTCTCAATAATTGGACGGATTTTACAAATTTTCTTTGCCAACTTAGCAATTTCGCCACCTAGAAGTATAGCTAACCAATCAAAATGTTCAATATTAGTGTGCTATTTATATTATTTTAACTATACTTTTATTGTGATAGGATGTATTTCATCAAAGTTGACTGACATGATTAAATTAATCTCATTACCACTAGCCGATTTGGGTGGCTATATTAATGTCGACCGGTTTTGACGAAATGCGTCTTATTGTATTATGATTAATTTTTGAATTATGCTAATACAGAGCATTCTAATTGGTTAGATGTGATCGCAAAATGAAGAAATTATAAAATTGACGAAAATTGATGAACTCGGTCTACTTGTGCCGGTTAGAAGCTGTACCAAAGTTTTATTTTTCAATATCTCTCGAAAATGGTAGAGGTGGCTTACCAGATGTCACATCTATCGGTCAAAAATTTTGATTTTCCCTAACAATAAAAGAGAATAGTAATAAATAATAATAATATATACTAAAATGCGTGCCTTTGTGTTTGTTTGGGCGTTTGACCTGAACAACGACATTCGACACACATATACCTGGGAGGGAGAAAATTTGTAAATCGAAAAGATTTTTTTGAAATTTTAGTTAAAATTTAAACTAATTAAAAATTAAGAAAAAGATTGGCGTATTTTCATAATAACTTCCAAAATTATTGCAACGCGAAAAAGGATTTTTTTTTACGTTATCTTAAAATTCAGAAAACTGAATTTTCAATTATATAAATTTTTATAGCTATATAATTTTTTTTTCTGTTTTTAATCAATTTTTAAAAATTATTTCAAGCATATTTTATGAAAAAAAAGCATCACTTCTTAATGAAGCTCAAATTGCTTTTATTATTGATATTAATATTTCATTCTAGGATTCCCCCTCCCCGCTTTTGATGATCTATATATGATATGGAAAGCAGGTATGGATGCATAATTTCGATATTTAAACTTTATGGAAACCTGTAGTATTTCGCTGTATTTCTGAGCTATCATTTTACCTGAGTACAAGCATCCAATTTACTGATTTCTCCGGGAATACGATAAATATTTATAATCTTTGTTGTAAGGAACGGTTGTAATAAATTTTTTTCTACATTTGAAGGCACGATTTCAAGGATAGGATAGAAACTATGAACTGTAGCTTAAAAGCAAACATTGATACCTATAGATCATCAATTAAATCAGCTTCTTAGGCATCATTAATCAATTTTAATTCTCATTGCTTCCTGATGTCACTGCTGCAGCTGAGTGTTATGTCCAAAGAGGTAAGATTCACTCTTCAAAACAGAAGGTTGGAGCTATGAAAAGCTGAGCAAAAACCAAATCTTGAAATCAATCTGTGCTAGCAAGACTTAAAAATTCAATTAATTTTATTATAGATTTCTATGAATTCATAGATTTCTTATCATTCTTCACTGCGGCAAGAAAGGGTTCGAAAATTTTTATTCAATCATTTTTTCTATAAAAGGATCCCGTTGCAAAACCATAAAAAGGCAAATTAAATCCGGAACAAACTTCAAACATCAGAAGAGAGCAGGACTCTTTAGGTTACAGATTATTCTGTCCACCTTTAAAAATGCAATGAACAGTAGAAAATTCAAATTTTTAATATTGCCAGATTGGAATGTGAGCATTACATTTTAATCTAGCAATAATATGTATAAATTGATACTATTCACAAATTTTAGTGTAAACATTTTTATAAAAAAATATTTTGGATTGGGGTTATTTATGGCTTGCAAAATATAATTTTTGGGCAGCAAATAAGATTTTCCGACTCTAAACACGCTGATATATAATTTTGTTTTAAGCTGAAATTTACAATTTTTATAGATGCATTTACCATGTGATCTTGTCAGTTCTTAATATTCCATCAACTGTTCAACTGTTATTTGAAATGGTTCTAATGATAATAATAGATTTTCAGCTTCAAGAATTTCTGGTGGAAATTTTCAGGTATTATTTCAAATTTTATATTCATTGAATTTTTCGATTAAAATCTTTGAGTACCGTCTTCAACAGATTATATATTCTCAATTCTAACCACTTGAAACTATTAAGAATCACAGTCTTTACAAGATAACTTCCTACAACTTATTGTAGCAATTATATATAGAATAAATGATTTACTAAACACTTTTATAATTTATTAATATAATGGTTTATGAATTCAAGTCCAAACATTGGAAGAGTTCTTTCCTATAAAAAATAACTCTTACCTATATATTAAGCTATTGAAAAAACCACCATTCCAGTGATTATGAATTCAAGTCCAAACATTGGAAGAGTTCTTTCCTATAAAAAAATAACTCTTACCTATATATTAAGCTATTGAAAAAAACCACCATTCCAGTGATTCTGAAAAAAGAACAGAGTTCACCAGGTTTGATGATTTTTGTTATATAAAGGAAGAAATTAATTGATAAAAAACGTTCCCAGTTGAAAGCGAATTGAGTTTTTAAAGTTCTGGATGCAGGAGACAACAGCACTTTTCCATCTTATTTTATTTTGTTCATGTCACTTAATATTATCTAAAAAAAATTATATTTATTTTTTCTGACTAACGTTTAGAATTTGTCAATTGGTTATTTTTATTAATTATCTCGATTTTTTTTTAGATTTACTACACAAAAAATAAACTTTATTTAAAAAAAAAAACAGAAAATGTATAGATTTTTTCAATTTTTTTTTATATCTATCAAAAGAATGCTAAAAATATTTTTAAGATAATAATAAACCAATTTATTGTAAAAAGTAAGCACTGTTGTGAATGCACTGGGAGTGGCAATGGTCTGATTTCTCAATGGTATTTATTTACTTCTATTCATTTTCACAAAAAGTTTTCTTTACATTTTTCAGAAATGAGTAAGGCACCCACCACTAGTTTTCATACCCATTATATATCTGGACTACAATTCTTGGGGCATTCTTTCACATGGCAGTTCAAGATTTCTCTGGTAGATGGTTGTTGAAAATTTGACAAAAATAATAATAATAATAATTGCTCAGGGTGGAGGGTTGTGAAGTAAAAAAAGTAACTTTAGATCAATAGAAGGGATGACATTGTTTGTTCTGCTACTTGTGTTTCTCTCAGACACATCACCAAGTATTTAACCTTCTGAAGACAACTTCAATCTGAGTTCAGTTTATATAGATAATTGTTTACTAATGGAATGCCTCAAGAATTGTAGTTCTGGTCTCACCCACCTTTTTCCTCATTACAAGTGGCAGAAAATTTACAGGCGTACCAAACCGATTGATATAATTGCGGCTAAGAAACATCAGTTACTATTCTACTTTAGGCCATAAAAAAAAGATGCATATAGGGAGAATATAATGCTTTTATTTAATTGTAATACAACAGGAAGGATTTATAATTTCCTTTTTGTAATTTTGTTAAATATATTCAAACAATTTATTTAATTATAAAATAATGCAGAGCACCATAATTGGGGAATAAATTTTTAAATAGATATTTATACACACTTTAATAGGTAGTTTCTAAACATTTCATATAAGAGTTACATCTTTAGTTTAGTGCATTAATTTCGAAGATGAAACAAATGCATTTTTATTATTTGGCAGTGGAAAATAGCTCCCTAATATTCATGAATATTCCATATTAAAAGGATATAAAGTAATCCTTTAATAAATTACATGAACTCAATTATATATAGCATAAGGAAAGTGAAAACACAATTTGATGTTCTTTTTTTATTTTATAATATACTACTTTCAGGAAATTAACATACTTCTTCAGTGGGTATTATCATTACAAGTTTGGAAGGTAATATCACAATATTTTTAGGCACACATTTTAAACATGTTAAGTCAAAAAAGATCTTAATCAAGACAGAAAGAGGGATTCAAAGTTTTTATTAGGCTGATAAAAATGAGTAAAGTTAATGAATTCTTCATTAATACTGATTTCCTTAACTGTTATTTAAACCTTTCAAATTTTAACAACATTTAAAAAACATTTTTAGTGTAAGCATGTTTAAATAAGTCTCTCAAAGGCTACTTTACAATTTTTTAAATCAAAACCTTAATGAAATTATATTGTTATGCACTTTGTTAATTTTTGGCTACTAATCCTTTTAAATTAAAATTTAACGTCTTGTATTTTATATGTTTTTTTTTTCTAAACTATGAGGAGTATAAGTTTTAAAACAAGAAATTTTATTAGTGTACTAAAATGAGTATTAACTTTATTTCAATTATTTCTCACTGATTAATCTTTATTTGCAATTTCGAAACATGCAATCTTGAAATATTCTTCTTAACTAATTCACAACTATGGGATCCTTCATGTATGCAACATTTATTTAGATTACAAACAATAATAAAATTTTGCACTGCATTGAGAATACAAACATTCTGATACTAATAAATTTAATAAGACTTATTGGAATTATTTGATTCCAATTTATTTGATTCCATATTTTATTTTTTAGAGTAAAAATTAATGTAGCTTACAAAAAGTATTGTATACCTATTATTTTTCATTGTAAATTGTCTTGAATATAAAATTTTTGAATTAAACTTTAGTAAATGAATTTCTCAAACGTTTTTATTTATGTATGGTATTTTTACTTTTTAATGTTTTTTTTTTCATTGAAATCAATAGAAACTTTAATAAATAACTGTAAAATAATTCTGAAAATAAGAAACATTATAAAATGAACTAACTTTTCTTCACATACAAAAACTTGTAATCTTTTGAAAGTATCCTGCAAAAAAAGGAATTTATTGCCATCAATTATGATGAACTAACAATTCCCTCTCCCCTCCAAAAAAATGACTTTGATGATAACTTGCTTTACAATCTGCATCCCTCATTTTCAACAGAACCTGACCCAAATCTGGCCCTCTAGTATAAATATTATTAATCCAGGCTGAATCAGTTTAATAGTAATATCAGATTACTATATCTACCATTAAAATCTCAAAGTTTTAATATGGGAAATACAATTCTCTTTTAATTGAAATTAAGTTTATATATTACTTCTCACAAAGATTTTTCAATAAAAAGTAATATCAATCAAAAAAATTTTTATCTAAATAGAATTAAGAAACAGTGATTATAAATATTAGAGAATCCATTAAATTTTGCTCATTAAATTTGTAAAACTTCAACAGCTAAGAAATATACGTCAGAAGTATCTTTTGTCACACCAAAATATTTTTCTCGGCAGTTTTTAAAATCAATAACATACAAAAAATATGATTAAAAATTCACTTTAATTAAATAATTTCCAAATTCAAATTTACACCATGCTGATAAGTATTTTCTCAACAAAGAAAAGTTACATACAAAAGTAGAATGATTACAAATGTGCATCAAGGCAATGAGATGAATTTGAATTATAAAAATACAGTTGTCAATGCCATGCCTCTTGTTTCAAATGGCTCACTTGCCCTAATTTATAGTATTTAGTAGTTGGAATACTAGTATTTGTATCCATTTTAGATGAAGGCTCTTCTGCATTACCCAAAGGTTTTTCAATAGGTTCAGTAGTACCATCACCTTTCAAAGTAGCTATGCACTTCCATTTCTCATTGCAAGAGGCTGAAAGCAAATACCATTAATTTAAAAACTGTGAAAAGCTTTTTCAATTAAAGAGGGAAAATGTATAAATTACCTTTTTTTTTTTTTTTTTTTTTTTTTTGCTGACTAGATTTATTCATCCACGAAACAAAATAATATTCTTATAAACAAAAATAAGAAAGATTCAAGAAATTTATTAGATTAGAACAAATAAGTTCATAAAAGAGAAAATATTTAAAGTTAACATAATATAATGAAATTATACCATTACATTCCAAAGTATTCAGGAAAGTACAATGTAAAAAAAAACTAATAAAAGGAAGGGAGCTAAGATTTGAAAAATAATACAAACAATTAAAAGCTAAATTCCAATAAAATATTTACAGCTTTAAAAGTAAATTAATGGAAAATCTTACAAGAAAATTATTAAAAGACTATATCTTACCCTTCCACAGCCTAACACAACCATCATCACCTGATGAAGCCAAAATTGTCCCAGTTATATTCCAGCTAACTCGCCAAACCTGAAATATAAAAATTATCTCATCATTCCACAAAACATTTGCTAATCTCAAAATTATAGTAAGAAATGGCTTTTATTCAACAATTTAAAAGAAAAACTAAATTATGATTTCATGTATGCAAGTGTGAAGAACATAATGTATTATGAAGGCTTATAAAATACCTCAATTATAAGAGTTCAATTTTTTTTTATTTCACAAATTTATTGAAATTGAATTATTTAATAACAGGGTAGTCAGATTTGTAATGTCACAGTCATTAGTCTAAAACCATTAGTTTAGGAATTGCTTCAAACAAATGATCTGCAGCTTTTGATAATTCTATATACGGAAGTAAATTACCAAAAATCTAATATCACCAATTTTGATATTTTATTTGCATTTCCATTATTTAACTGGAAATATAAACATTTATTCATACTCAAAAAATAAAATATAGTAAATAATACACATTCTCAAAAATTTCATTTGACTTGCCTAAAAAAATATTAAAATTGATATTTACAATGATTTACTACACATTAAATTTCAAAATTTATGTATTAGTTAAATATAAAATACAAAAATTACAAACTTCTTGGTTCATGATGTTTAACAATGCTTGTAAAGAAACTGTTAATATATCTTTTACCTTTAATTTGACAATATCCTTTTCAAACATTTGTCTCGCTTACTTTTAAATGTACAGAAGAAGAAAAAAAATCAAATTCTTCTATCCTACCAAAATTATATATAGTCTTATATTCTCTAAGAATTTTTTAAAAAAATTATTAACAATGCAAATTTTATATCTGACAGAAAGGATGAGTTACCTTTTAACTTGTCTTATATTTACTTTATTATATTAATCTGACAGACGGCAATTAATAATAGCAATTGGCAGAAAAGGTATAATAAAAAACCTGATTTGCTCAAAATAAGCAAAACAAATTTTGAAATTGAAGAACAAGCAGACTTATTTCAAGATAAATGATCTCATAATTATTAGAAAATATGAATCTATATTTGAACACTCCAAAATATTACTAAAACTGCTGAATTGTTGACAATATTCAAAATTGTCACACAAAAATAAAAGAATAATGAACATTATTAATAACAGACACAAAGATAAATGTCTTATTCATTATAAAAAAAACCTAAAATAAAAAAAACATTATCAAAAGTTACCTTTTGTTTTTCAACAGAATGTTGATACATAAAATTAAGAATAACAAAATCTTTAAATCAGTTTAAACAAAAATTTGACTATTTACCTGAGAATTATGATTATCAAATTGACCTGCCTGCCTAATTTCATATTTTGGTAAAGTTTCTTGCACACCATTAATGTTCTGATCACTGGAAAAATATCAGAATAAATTAAATCATATCAACAAAGTTAAGATTTCCAGAAATATGCACAATAAAACATTGATGATTCATATAAGAAAAATAAAATTTGCAAATTATTCAGTTAAAAGTAATAATTCCCTAATAATTATTTTGCTTTTTTTTTTTCATAAATATAGCTCATATTAAAAACTAAAGTCATGAATGTATTGACAGTTGAACTATTTAAGTATTAACTATACTAAAAGCACATGAATTAAAGCCTTCTCCAATCAAAAACTTTTTTCTGCAAGGAAAATACTTTATCTAATACCTATCTATAAAGAATATACAATGCAATCATAATCACAAGAAAGGTGTTTAGAACTCAATAAAGAGTCATATAAGATCAGACATAACATTTTGCATATATAATCACATTTCTATACATCATATAAAATTTTTTTATATGATACTTATGCTTATTTTTCCCTATTACTTATTTTATGCTAGTTTGCCATAAAAAACTTGCATCTTGAAGCAAAATTGTAAACTATCTTTCCCACTTAATAAACTGATTTCCTAGGAAGGAGAATGCATACAAAATCGAGTTGTATTTAGCCAAGGTATGAACTTATAATGTTCATCATATATTTCAAAATTTTCTCATCACAAATAAAATGCTTTGAACATTTGAGAGTTACTCAAATTCTTGAATTTAAGAGTTCCTGAACATTAAATAAAAATTCCAAGGATTCTAAAAATTTACAATAATTTTAATGATTAATTTAAATTTTAAAAATATATCAGTTTTCAACACATATATATTCTTTAAATACAAAAGTTGTGTGATTTCTCATCACAAACAGAACATTTGAGGGAGCTATTCAAACTGTTGAATAGATGAAATTTCCAAGGATTCTAAAAGTTTGCAGCAAAATATATAAATAAAATTTTTAATAAATGAAATTTTATACAAAATAAGTTTAAAAAAATATTTTTACTTATCAGTTGGTATTAACAAAATCTTTATTAAACTGTAAACATATATATTGCATGTAATTTAGTAATGTATAGTTTTGTATTAAAAATTATTATATAATAAAATATACATAATATATAATTAAATATATATAGTAATAAGTTAATAAATAATTCTTTTTCATTTCAGCTGAATACTCAAAAATTTTTTTAATGTTTGAAATTCTGTATACATTTATGAAATTCAAGATTTTAAGTCTACCTTGAAGTTGAAATCAAAGATTTGTAAGTTACACTATTTCATATGCAGATCTTAACTGTACAACAGGAAATAAAATTTTTTTTTAACTAAGTATAATGTTAATTAATCATTTTTATATTTTGATCTTACTATTTGCTTATTAACATGAAATGCAAATGAAAAGAAAATTCTTTATATTTTGGTTATGTTTTTAAAATTATAGATCATTTCAATTCAAAAGTTTTTAATTTTTGAAAAAGTAGTTTTATATATTTCTTAAATTTATTACATTACTTATCAAGTGCATAATGAAACTGAATTTCATGTCTCACAATGAATTTTTTTTTTTTTTTTTTTAAGCAACAGGTAGATCTGACTTACTGCAGAGGTCTCAAAATAAATATTTGTAGATTCTTTGTAGCAACAGCAAGTAAATTATAAGAACGTCCTAAATTTGGTGCAAAAGCTATATCATAAACAGCATCTGTGACAGGTAAAGTTTCAATTTTAGGCCATCGTCTAGTATTTTCATTATATTCACAAAGAATCACTTTATCACTAGATGGCTGAGAAGATTCATCACTTCCAACTGCAATCATAGGAGGATGCATTCTAAAAGAAAAAATAAATAGAAAAACATTTAAAACAAAAATTGCAAATATCATTAGTTTCATAAACTAATAAGAGAGCGATTATTTTATTCAGAAATAACTACCATGTCATATAAACAAATTGCCAACTTCAGTAAACAGTTGGTTCACCAGTAATTAACAGTTGCTAAAAAGTTCAACTAAACAATTTGCATAAATATGCCTCCATGGCTTTCTCAGCAATATATATATATATAATAATCACATATATGTTAAAAACCTTTTTCTACAGATAAAAACCAAATTATTTTAGAAAACTGACGTAGTTTTGTTCATTATGCTATAATGCATTTTCCTAATTTTCTGTCCATCATATATTATATATATATATATATATTCCAAATTTTTTAACTAAAAAAACATAAGCATGACCACAGAAAATTCCTTCAAAGTAATGAGAGCATTAATGGATGTTTATCAAAATAAAATTAAATTTTTCTCCAGCAAATGTTTAATTAAAAACATGTCATTTTCTATTTTACAAATAAACAAAGTTATTTCTTATATAAAATAATTATCATTTAATTTGGCATTAATATTATCAATTCTATTGCAGGAGAAAGAAAATGGCACAAGTTCATAAATTTATCTATATCAATTGTCCATCAAGATGCTATCTTGAATACAAAGATAAGAAATTGTCTGAATAAATAGGTAGGTAGGATTAGATAGGGACTGTAATACTGTCAGTTGCATGATGGTGAAACAATGAACACATGACACACTCTTAATTGGGTCTATTTTGTGTCATAGTTCCTTCTTCTTAATTCCCATCTTATTATCCATAGTGGTATCTTATTAGTATAGTGGTGTATTTATTATTTTTATACTTCATTCTTTATTCTTATTTTTCGTCAATCGGAATTAATCTGTGCACTCTTTAAAAACTGATAAAGTGACAAACATGAAGTTACCAGTCATAACTAAAATAAATTTATCACTATTTAGAATACCAAAAGTAAAAGAAATTCAAACATTTTTCATGTTGGAACAAGTTTCCCATACTTTGCACTTCGCTTTTCTGGAATAACCATTTCAATATACAATAGTGTCCACTGTTGAAGAAAGAAGCAACAGAAAAAGTTCATTATATATCTTATTATATATAGAAACTTCTAGATACATTTGGTGAATTCTTCACTTTCATCAATTTTCTTTTTTTCAGGACATGGTAAACAAATATCTATGACTGCTTTCGATTTATCGTATCCAACCTCTGCAGAAGCAAAGTATATTTTCTTTGCATCTCTTCAGAAAATTAAGTGCTTTAAAGGACTTTCTTCCAAAATTAAGCATTTTAAAAATGAACTGTAAATTTAAGCACTTTTCATGGCGTTACACACCATGTATTTCACAAACTATTTTAATAACTTCTTGTTACAATTTATTTTCAAACACAAACAAAATGACCTATGCTAATTTTTTTTAATTAGAATTGGTGAATAATTATAAAATGCAAATTATTCTTTTTCACAATGAAAATCTTAAAATATCTAAGATCATTTTTATGTTTTTAAAAATTTAAAAAAAAAACTAAAAAATATACAAGAAAATTGTTTACAATTTGAAAAAAAATATTCATAAACTTCATGAAAATGCAAAAGTAGTTAAAAGAGAATAACAAGTACATATATTTTAAGGCTGAAAATATTTACTTTATTTTATGTCATTACCATAATTTCTAAAAAAAAAAAAAAAAAAAATGTTTGTTTAAAACAGCAAAAATGAAAGAAAAAAAAAAGACCTGCTTTGATTCCATGATATACAGCTGCATGGATGTTTGCAAGGAATTTCATGATGTAAGGACCACTGGCTCAAATTCATTACATCAGGAGCCTCATAAATACGAACTACACCATCAGCAGAACAAGTAGCCAATTGCAGACCAAGATGTTTCGGAGCAAATTTTACATCTGTAACTAATGTTCTGCTATCTACCAAGCTAATTTTCTTGACCCATTGAGATTGAGATTTTTCTCCAATAGATCCTTCAGGCCCTAAAATAAAGTCACACAATTAATAAAAAGATAAACACCTAAAGACTCCTATACTAATTTTTTAAAAATTACATTTAAAAAATTAAACATTTTTTAATCATGTATTTATCTGCAAATTTGATTTTTAACTATTTTGCTTTTTTTAATTAATTGCAACCAATGCCATAATTGTGTCAAAAAATTTAAGGATGTCTAGAAATACTTTTCTTAAACAAAAATATCTTTCACACCCTCACACTACACATATAAAAAAGTAAAATAACTGAAAACAAAATATAGATTTCTATTGTAAATAAATTTTATAATGTTGTTTGACACATATAAAAGTTCAACAATCTGTTAACATTAAATTTTAAAAGTAATTATCTATTTATCACTGCAAAGAATGAAAAATATATCATCACATATGAAAAATATATCTTCATTAACAGCTAACTGTGATTTACATTTTATTTTGCAACCTAAATTTTATATCTTTATCAATATAATCCAAATTAAAAAAAATTTTTTAATAACAATACATCCCATAGTCAATATTTGCTGATTAATATTAAATCTAACAAAAATATTATATTCTGTCTTGTATAATCTATATCCTGTTTCAAAATCTTAAATTGATGATAAAAAGAAAAAAGTTTAAAAAAAAATTCAGATCATTGAAATATATTAACCCTTAACTGGGGAGATGAAATTTTAGGACTTAACTGGGGAGGTACGGTCTACGAAACTGCATTTCATTTGTACTCAAATTAAATTTTCTAATGAATGCATTAGCATGAAAAACTGCCAATATATTTTGCAGACATTTTTCTTGATATATAGATATGTTTTAGAAATTTTTCAAAATATATTATCATTGAAAAAAGTAAATGTGTTGGAACATATATTTTCTTCTCAAATTACATGTTACAATAAATAATATTCTTGAAAAAACATATTACTTTTTAAATCATATTTAATTTTACAGTATATGAAGGTATTTAAAAGACAATATAATGTAAAATTCAACAATGGGTAAAATTGGCCCTTTTTTTTTTCGGCTTGTGCGATTTTCATAGCATGGTTTTCTAGGGCAATTTAAGCATATAAAATAAGAACTAGTATAAAAATCAACCTATAAATTCAGTATATATATATTTTGGTACATTAATATATTTTATGAATTTTTCAAAATACATTATCACTAGAATTATTAATTATGTTTGAACATACATATCAGAATCAGTTGAATGCGAAATTTCATCGCAAAACTGTTCTGTACAATTATCCTTATCACTAAAATCCTTTTCTGCTTCATTTAAAAGTGTCTGGAGCACTGATTCATAATAGGAACAATAAACTGGATAATATAATTCGAGGCTCTAGTTTTAGCACCATCTGCCAAGCCTTGTTTATCACTGGGACATTAACAGGGAAGTGCAGTCTTAGAGACTGTGCTTAAAGAAATAACTGAATTATTTAAAAAAGCATCCACTGCAATCGATTGAAAAAGTGCACGTGTACTGAAGGTCACAAAACAGGAAGCTGCAGGGTCAATCCATTCAACTGAGCTAAAAATAGAATAAGGGTGACCGAAAACCCATTGCTAGTGGTCTCACAGACAGCACGTCCCCAGTTAAGGGTTAATAAATTTATCCATGCACTATCAATATCAGGTCTTAATGCAGTTTCAAAGTTTTTATGAAATGTTTCACTGAGATTCATTAAGTGGATATAAATATGAAGTGTTTATATTTAATATATAAATGTTCTTTTTCGTTAATTAACCATTCTTTTTAGATTAGAAGAACTTCATATATTATCGCTTCACTTCAACACAAATTAGCACAAATTTTGTAATATCACAAACATATAGAAAGAACAAATTTAGTAACAATCAGTAAATTGTAATTTACATATAAAACTTTACATTAAGATAAAATTATCATCTAATATTAAGAACATATGTTAACTAAGATAATAGTAAAAATTATTAGAACTAAATATTCAGAACAATGGATTGTGCAATTACAACCTCAACAGTTGTTTAACTTTATCAAATAACCAACTGCAGGATGAAACAGTAAATTTAGTTTAGTAGGCAATTAATAAATTAACATAGAGATTCTCAAACTTTTAAAATTTTATACCATTTAAATAACAATCAAAAGTATATGTTCTCACATAAAAGCATTTTGCAATTAAGAATCAATGCATCTAAATGGAGTGTTAATTATTCAATTTATATCAATATATTATTTGTATATTCAATAGTATTTATATCTGAAACTTTCATGTCATAACAAAATATATTATAAAGTAAAAGCTAAATTTATAGAAACTTTTTTGAAAAAAGTCCACTTTGAAAATTTGTAGGACTTGTAATAGCAATAATATTTGCAATGATACCTTACGATACATATCATTCTGTAGCTAATTTAGCCATGAAAGTGATAGCAAAATGACCAAAGGAAAAACACAAACCATGCTTTAGTTAATAAGGTATAACTTTTTTTTAACTTGAACGTAATCAATGAGCATGAATGTTTAGACTGCAAGACTACCGATATGGTGACAACTTGTTATCAGTAGAGTTCAACAACAAGGTATTCAACAACATAGGTAAAAGGTCACTTTTTTCATAAATTTTATTTAACGACTTGGTCACTGTTATATATATATATATATATATATATATACTCTTTCCTTTTCTGAATAGTCTAAACATTAAAAAAAAAAGCATAGAGTTGATTGATTGCTTCAAAAAATATTAGAAAGTTTTACTGTGGGAAAGTTTTATTATAATGAAATTAGAAAGAAAATAATTTATTTGTATTTCTAAATTTTTGATAAAGTATTATTTTGATAAAGAAAGAAAGTGGATGGAATTCGTTTGTATTTCTGAATTTTTGATAAAGTAAGTAACTCAATCACTAGAAATCCAAATTGATAAAAACAAGAAAAGTGCACAATATGAAATGATGATAGAATAATTAAAAGACTGTGCCTATGTGATAAAAGAAAATCATCTGGACCATCTAACTTCAAAGACCATTAAACTCAGATTGTATGAATCTGGTCTAAATGTAAGAATTTCAAGAAAAAAGCAATTTTTAAATCCAGAACAAAGACTGAAAAAATTAAATTGAGCAAAACCCTAGGTTAAATGGACAGGAGGACAATATGACAGTGTGATTTGAAATACCCAATTCCTTTATCAGGTAATAATGGCATAAAACATTAAGAATATTTTCCTCTTAATTACAAGGGTTGGAGTTTTAATAGTGGCAACTATTTACTTACAAGTGATGCAAAAGAGATATTTGTTACTAAATTTTACTGTCCTTCTTTATGTATAGATGATACAAAAGAGATACATATTGCTAAATTTTATTGTTCTTCGCTTGTCACCAGAATTGTGTACAAACCGTTACCAATGGCATTGAAGTCTTAGGATACCTGTAGTAATGCCAGTTCTGTTAATAGTTAAAATGGAGCAGTCTAGTACCTGAAGAAACCCTGGAACAGTTCTGAAGCAAATGCCACAAAGTGGTTCCTTCATCTTAGGAAACAAGTCAAATCAAAGTCACAAGGGCTTAAATCTGAGGAGTTTGGTAGATCCTACAGCACTTCCCAATTCCATCAATCAAATAAAATTTCATGGAATTTCTCTTAATAAAAATACTTTATGAGGCATCAAATCTCAAAAATGCATTATTTCCAAATGGTATCACAATTTTGGCCATTACTGCATATTGAAATGAAAAATTAGTAATAATATATAACTGTATATATCAAGATGTATTATTGCTCAGTGTGACTAATTAACCTATTTCAATGAAATTAATTTTAATACACAAAATTTTATATCCATTAATTTGAAGCTTAAGTCCAAGTAACAAATGTTTTATTTTCAATTAAAAACATGAATAAAAGACCAATTTTACAAAAAATGATATATTGAAAATCATAAATATATTATATTCATATTTTTTAACTAAGAATTGCATAAATAATTCTTTAATGAATTAATACACAAGATCTCCCTCAAGCAATATATTTAAAATTGATCTAATGTAACTTCCTCACACATAAGCAATGTGACCATCGCTATAGGCACCAATTCCAAGATGTCATAAAAGGGAAAAAAATATACATATGCATGAAAATTGAATATTAAAAGGAACAACATATTAAATTCAATTAATTTTCCTGTATTCACGTGTAATTTTCCTGTATGTAAAATTAATGTGATGAATTATAAGTGATAATGTGCTATGGATTGAGAATGCAACATACTAATATGTTATATAAAAATTATAATAAAGCACAATCACTTACCTAGTTCTTCCCATACAGCAACAGTTCTATCAAAGGAGCAGGTAGCTATAACTTGCCCAAATTCTGGATGGGCCCACGTTACTTTCCACACAGAGCCACAATGGGTCTGAAATAACAGATTTTTTTTTATTATTGTTGAGAATATCACTTTTTAGTAAATAATACAAATGAAACTACTTTCTTTAAAAACTACAGTGAACTTACTCATGTAATCTAATATAAAGAATATATTGAAATGTAAAAGCAATTACAATGAAATGAAAATGTAGATTAAGTATAGTAAATGAATGAATAATGAATAAATCAGTCTATATACAAGTGAGACAGTAAGCAAAATTGAGAACACAAATGCATGAAATATGTTGGTAGAATTGCAACCTAATATTATTTGTTAGTGCTACACAAATAAAAATAAAATATAAAACAGCAAGTTTGCTGGGTGTAGTAGCAAACTTGCTGTTTTCCTAGTATATATTACATAAAATGTTTAAATACATTTACAATAATGAATTATCATGAAATTACATCGTAAAAAAAGGTGTCAATGTACATTGCTTTAAAATCTTAAACTAAAATTTAAGCAATTTGCAGATGTTATAATTGAATAAAAATTACACACAATTTTTAAGCATTTCAAGTATTTTATGGGTTTTTAGTTGAATCAATTTGACAATGCATTTCCAAAACAAAAGATGTCAGTAAAATCCTAGTTTAATGTTCCCCTTGCCTCGCCAAAGATGTCAACAGTGATAAATTGGCAATCAAGATGGCAGACCAGATAAACAATCCTAAGAAACAGTTACAATTAGCTATTATTTTTTATTAAAATTACAAGCTGTATGCATCACTACCGTTTTAAATAAAAGGACTTCTTTTGAGTTTTTATGGGTCACTATTGCAGAAAATCCTTTGAATTCTAAAATAACAAAATTTTGTAAATAGGTTGTGCTAGTCTGTAATTCATACAGCAAAATTAGTACCTGCAATGCCTTCAGCAACTGAAGAAGGCATCAGACATTTTTTAACTTTAAAAAGCACCCTATATCTTTGATCCAGAACCTAGTAGCTTAGCTAACACATCAAACATAAGGATTCTGAGAATAACAGAAACAGTACAGAAGAAGAATTTAAAAAAAAAATGCTTATTCTATAAAACTATATTAAATTCTTTAATTGAATATTCATTCCTCATAAAGCAAATGTAGTTCATTTACAATTCAACAAGTGTAAAAAGTAGTAAATAATAGGGTTGTTAGAAGATTGCTTGCTAGAATTACCATAATGGCGAGAAACTTGGGAGCACATTATACTAGGATCCAACCAAGATGTCATCTAATTGTATACGAGAAAATCTTTTTTTTTTTTTTCTAAGGTAACTGCAAACATGACTTTTCTATGTGACTCTTCATCAGCAAAGTTATAGAAGGAAGGAAAAGAAACCAGCTGATGATAATATATGTGTAGAAACAAATTTCATATTTAAGAATTGTTGAAATGCAGAGAGATGAATTTACAAATTCAACTTCAATTACTAGGTGAATTAATAGTTGACAAAGGTGAAAAACCACTTTATGAATGTATAAAAAACATAATAATAATTATCATATTTATTTTAAAAATAAATTATAATTATTATTACATATATATAGAGAGAGAGAGTGAGAGTAAGAGATCCCTTAAAATAATAAAGGATAAAATATACAAAATTAATAATTTATACATGGCTTGATGAAAAAAATATTAATATATAAAAGTAAATAATTCACTAAGCAAAAACAGCAAAGAATAAAATTAAATTCTTTATTAAAAATATAAATTAGCTTACTTTCCATGAGGCTGTACAGTGCCATTGTTTATCTTCTCCCTTGTCAAAAATCTAAAATTAAAATTATGGAAAAATAATTTTACTAAGCAATGAAATTTAAAATGAATACTAAAGAAAAAGGAATTAATTATTTTTATCTTTTTATGATCATATGACAAAAGGAAAAGATAAAACTATGTTTTTCAAACAATGTAACAAATAATTTAACATTTAAGCTTCCATTTTAATTTAATCAATAGAATGGAATACTTAAAACATAACTATTTCCAAAAGTAAAGTCATGTCATTAATAAATTAATTACATCTCTGGAATTAGATATATACATTTTATACGATTATATAGTTGATTTACACATTTCATACGATATATAAAATCTTGTAAAATATTCAAGAAAAATAAAAATATTCTCCCTTGTCAAATTAAAATAAAATTATTATATAATTTGTACAATGATGTTTATTGCTTTGAAATAAAACAGGAGCAGAGATTTACCTGCATATGCCCAAATCTTAGAACATGAGAAATGGAGAGTATAGTAAAAAATATATTTAAAAAAAAGATGGGTTAAGAAGTACTGATACTAAGTAACAAACCGCTTAACATTTCATCAGCAGTTAAAGAATTGACATTAGGCAAAAATGGAAATACAAATAATATATCCAAAACTATAAAAAAAACAAAAAAACATTCATAATAATCCCTGAAAAGGAAAATGTGTACTATGAAATAAATATAGATACTATGCATAATAATATTGCAATAACTGGTAATTCATTATTAATAATAAAGAAGAAATTCTCCTAAATTATATTCACAAAGAAATAATGCAATTTTTGTGGATAATATATTAAAAATATAATACAATAAAAAAGAAATTTTCCTAAATTATATTCACAAATAATGCAATTTTTGTGGATAATATATTAAAAATATAATACAATAAAAAAATCCACCCAATAAAAAAGAAATTCTCCTAAATTATATTCACAAAGAAATAATGCAATTTTTGTGGATAATATATTAAAAATATAATACAATAAAAAAATCCACCCAACTGATAATATGGTTCCAGAATTTCCAATCAGTAAATTGAAGAAAAGGTAATTTCAAAAAGAGAAAACAGATTTTTTTTTTATAGAGAAAAAAATTTACACATTAGAATTTTTATTATTATACTAATATTAATAGAAATCTTCAAATAAAAGCATAATAAATTAAACAATAAATTGGTACACTCTAAATACAGAGATTATTTTTCAACTTCTTAAAGCATTCATTATACAGTGGCTCCCAAAAGTGTTCGTACACCAACAAGAATCAATTAAAAACCTCATTATTTACCATTATATATTCTTATTTTTACATGAAATTTTTTTCATAGCCTATTTTTACAGTTCTTAATAAAGCAGTGAAGGATAAATTTTAATTACGATGCAAATTATTTTTTTAAAAATGACAATAAAAAAAATTACACAAAAATAGGACACAAAAGTGATCATACACTTTAAAAAAACATCACTAAATATGAAATTTTCTAAATTTTTCTAAATGTTTAGTATTTAGTAGGATATCCTTTATTCTTTATAACAGCTTTTTAACGTTTGGGCATATATTTAACTAAACGGTCGGTTACTTCTGCACCGATCTTGTTCCATTCTTCGATCATTACTGCTTTCAGTTGAATTTTCGATTTAAAGTCGTGACTTCTTATTCGCACCTCTAATTCTTTCCAAATATGTCCTATAGGGTTTAAACCCGGTGTTTGAGCTGGTGTTTTAAGGGTTTGAGGGCAATGATAGAGGCGAAAAAGACGAACATTCATGGCCGTGTGCTTAGGATCGTTGTCATCGTAATACACAGAGTTGTTTAAAATGCCCAATTTTTGTGCTGACACTTTTAAATTATTATTGAGAATATTTATATAAACTCTATGATCCATTATACCATCAATGAATACTAAATTGCCTACTCCAGCCGCTGACATACACCCCCAAACCATGACACCTCCACCGCCATGTTTTACTGTTCCAACTAAATTCTTGGGATTAAGTTCTTCGTTTTTTTTTTTTTTCTCCATACAATGATTCTCCCATCCGACTCAAAGATTACTTCAAACTTACTTTCATCTGCAAATAAGACACGATTCCAATAGCTCTCTGGCTGGTTTATCATAGATTTGGCAAATTTAAGCCTAGCAATTCTGTTCTTCTGACTTACAAAGAATTTTCTTCGTACAGAGCGGCCATGTATACCAGCATTCTGAAGAATTCTACGAATAGTTTCACAGGAAATAGAAGTTCCATTTGATTCATTATATTGTGAAGTAAACTTTATTGCACTCAGACGTGGATTTTTTAGAAATTTACTCACAATATTTCTTTGCCTTCTAGCTGACAGAATTTGAAAGCGACCATTACGAGGCTTGTTTGCAATCCTTTTTCCCTCTCTGTAACGTTTTATTATACTTTGCACCGTTGAATGAGGTAGATTAGTTATAGTTGCAATATCTCTAATTGATTTTCCAGCTTTAAAATGAAATATAATTAATTTTCGTACGTCTAAACTCGTTTCTTTACGAATGCGCGTCATATCTAAGAATAAAGTAAATAGAATAAATAATTGTGATATTAAATACTGAAATCAAACGATTTTAGTGTACTTTTCAATTAGACGAAAAATAAGCCGCAAAAGATATTTTTATGATGAATTTAAATAAATAATGTTGGATGTACGAAGACTTTTGTGTTCTAATTTTGTGACATTTTTTATTTATTTATTTTTTAGAACAATACTACTTGATTTTTTATAAAAATATTTGTTCAGTTTTTTTAAGAACTATTTAAAGATGCTAATTAAAAAAATTCAACTAATAAAATGCTTTATTAAGAAGTATAGAACACAATTTCTGCAAATTTCTTTAGTGTACGAACACTTTTGGGAGCCACTGTATTAGTAAAATGAAACTAATTTAAATCCGAAAATTACAAGTACCTTAACCGTCTGATCACTGGAACAGGTAGCTAGTCTTTCTCCATAAAAATCGTAAGCAACATCATGTATCAGATCTTTATGATCAGCTGGAATGCTGCGGGAAACAAACATTTTCTCTTAACTAATAAAATTCTAAATTTTAACTCTTCTACTCTGATTATTCACACTCTCGTCACATTAAAAAATTTCATAAACAATATAAACACAAAACTTTCTCCCTCCTCAGCGCTTTCTAACAGATGCCACAGGTAAAAAATAAATGTTATTCCGATTTAAGACTCTGCATGTTATTGTTCAGTCTAATTATTATTTGAAATTATAATTTACTATTAAAAATTCAACAACAAATTTGAAATCAATCAAAATTCTAAAAATTTAATTATCATATTTTATACATTTATAAATATAGTGCCACAGAGAAGGAGATCTCCTGTGTATGGTGCATAAAGTGCATAGCTGCCAACCGTAACCTTGATCAGAGCATTTGGTCATCGGTGTGTTTTGTACGTTCCATCTGTTTATTTTGAAAAATTTATTTTGTTCTGGAAGACAATGCCTCTCCATAAAGATAGTCTTTATTCTAAATATTTTTATCCTGTTACATTTGCCATCCTTGGAGGTGGTACCCCTGCTTTAAGTAATTATGTTATTAGAAGACCATTTTATTCTGGGATTCAAAGACACTTCATTGGTGCAGCTCTTGGATATGCTGTTGGTTATTATATAGACCGATACATTCAAAACCGGCATGCCCAGCGTGATGCTGTTATAAAGCACTACATTGAACTTCATCCTGAAGATTTTGTCGAAAACAAGAGAAAATATAAAGAAATTTTTGAAGAGTGGTATCCTATTCGTGGTGCCTCTTAAAAATTCAATAGTTACCGTTATCTCATTTGCTTCTTTAAAATAAGCAAAAATATATAACTAGAACCAGCAGTACTAAAGAACTATAATTCATATTATATGGATTGTTTTATTGGATTATGAAATAATCACACCTATAATTATTATATTCTATGAAATTGCATTCTGTTTTGATAGATATTGTTCTTTTTTAACATTTGATGTTAAAACTTTTCCATTAAAAATCTCATAGAACTAATGTGTTTAGTTATATAAATAAAGTTCTGCATCGTCTTCATTGCCATAAGATAATTAAATTTTTAGTTTATTTTATCATTGGTGACAAATGCTATATAAATGACATTGAAAAATTATTGATCAGTAAATATCATTTGCATAATCTTGATTTCATAAACTAATATGTACCGTTGAAAATTATATAAAGAGCTAAAATGTAAGTATTTGCTTATATTGATGTTTCAAATTCTGGTTGAATCAATGAAGGAAATAAATTAAATTGAATAATTGTTGCTTATAACGGTCTCTGGGTTTACTTGGCAATTTTCATATTATGACGAGATCGTCAAGCATCATTGTATATAAGGCAATCATCAGGGTTATAAAATCTTGGCTACTCTATAAAACGCAAGTACTTCAAATTAAGCTTAATTTTTTAAAAGATATTTTATATTGGTTGCGACTGAATTTTGATAAATATTAAGTTAAGAAATCCATTAAAAGAATTTAAATCTGTTCAAAAAATATACTTTTTTCCCATAAGAGTCCATCATTTTGTAGATGTAACAATCTTATTTCATTTTAGTTATGTTATTATGAAAATCTGCCCTTAGTACAGTGAATTATAATTAAGAAATAATGTAATGTGATACTTCCAATTTTATTTATTGACTTGCTTTATTGCAATTTTAAATTAAAGTATTAAAAACATTTTGATCTCTAATTCTGACAAAATTATTCAATGAGATTCTTAAGAGAAATAAATGTTAACAATGAGCTCTGTAGGATCATGACAATATAAATGTTATTGCATATTATGTCTACATTTTTTGAGTTCCAAGCTGATAAATTCTTCACATAGTACGTTTTAATGCATATAATAGTTGATAGATTTAATTCTTTTTAAAATTATAACTGGTTGCCTATTTTCATGTACTTTGAAGCTACCTTCCTATACTTTTTTTTAATCTAATATAATTACAACAAGAAACTAACATCTATGGGGGGGAGTTGTTTTCATAAAGAATAATTTTTCAGATATTAATCAGATAAGATTAATATCTGAAATAATCAATTCCATTATATAAAATATTCCCGTAAATGGCTCCTACATACGATTTAAAAAAATTATTGGATTTACGTATCTACAGTTTATGGAGAAAAAAAAGTTTATAAATTCTAGATCATTAATGAGAAAGAGATAAACTGATATGTCCATTAGCCAAACTGATAATTATGTAATATTAAAGGATTACTGGCAATAGAAAGGTTAGAACTGGCATTTCTTCATATACCGTCACTGAAAGTGCTGAAAATTAGTAGTGCTATATAATTAATATTGATGACATTTTATCTTTTGCATTTTAATTGAAAACACATTTTACATTTTTTTTTACCATTTTATCTCCCCATAGGGACAATATAATACATTTCTTAAGCATTTTATAGTTAACATTATAATTTTAAAAAATAAGTTTTTTTTTTTTTTATCTTATAGCATTTTACTTATTAGGCACCAGTGAAACATTACTGATATTTATAAGTTATTCATTTTTAAAATAAAATAATTATAAACTTTCAGTATTTTGATAAATAAGTATTAAGTTTTTAAACTAGTAATGCTAAAATCTTACAAATGATGTGCTGTTCTGGATAATGATTTCACACACAGTCATTTTCAGAACAGAAATGCAATATAAAATTTAATAAAAATAAACAGAGTATTTGGTAAAAAGTTTACTATTCGATTCATTCACTGAAGTGCTATATTATACAAAAATTGGTCTTCTAAGAATTTTAAATCAAATGCAGTATACTTTTAATTAAGAACCACTTAACACTAATGGATCATAATACTTGCAGAGAAAAAAAGATTAGGTACAACATTGGTGAATTGTTCACTTTGTTTACGGTTTGGCAAACCTTTAGAATATCAGAAGTGTCTCTTTAAAATATGTTTTTACATTTTCAAAAGATATATAGATAGATACAATATTTGATCTATCTATCATGGATTTTTTGAATTTTCCAAAGGATGTTAATGCTGTCTTTATCATTGGAGTATTCAAAATATTTATTTTGCCAGCAACTCTTTCCAGAAATATGATTTTAAGTAATAATTTTTGTGAATTTAGCTTTTTTAGAGAGAAATTTAAGTAAAAATTGTCATTTAAAAGAAAGTTTTATTATTTTAATAATAAGAACATAAGTATCATGCAAAGAGTTTTAAAATAAAATCAATTTTGATTGAGAAAATTTTATGTAAAACGTTGATCAAGATTGTATTATGAATCTCAGTTTTGAGGTAAAGTAAGATAAGCAATTTTTTCTGTAAGTTTTAATTTTATGATCAATGTAAAAATCAAAAACTTCCAACAATTACTTTTCAAATATCAAAAACTAACGATATTTTTACTTAATAATGACATGATATCTTTGGGAATTATTAATATAATTGGTTATGTAATCACAACTCATCAAATTCTTAAAGTTTGTACCTTGTTTGATGCTGAAAATAATATCAATGAAAAAAGTTATTCATGAACAGCTTGATGTTCATTTTTAAAATTTAATTTACAATGTAAAAAATTAGTAGTGATTTTTAATGTGCACTTGGAACTTTTACATGTTGATTCTTTTTAATATCAGCACTTTTGTTTAATCAATGACTATATTTTGAATTAAAATTAGCCCTTTATTTCTAAAATATTAATGTTGTATTTAAAATCAACAAAAATAATACTTAAAACAAAAACTAATAAAAAATAATATTGCAAATTTTAAAAATATGTATATAAAATCTCACATCTTATCAAATGAAAGGCATATTTAATAAGAAACTTGAAACATATGAAATATAAATATACTAAATGCTTTAAGTAACTATCTAACTGACCAGAAATATTAATTGTGTTTAATTTCAGTAAAATCTCTTATTTGGAACTTAATATTCCAAGTTCCTCATCAAAGTGATTTTAAATATTGAATTATCATAGACATAAAAGCCTGTTACTTTAATAACCTTATGCCTGTTCTGTTTATTGTGTACATGAACCTCCTTGATGCAGTTAAGTCCCATGATATTATAGGGACCAAACATATGAAAACCTCTATGTTTGGGCGATGTCTTTTAATTGCACATTGTCTTTTGAAGTACTATAACTTCACTTTTTTTTTTAATTCCTAATGTAAACTGTGCAGATTCTTCTTTCTTTAACTTTCAGGAATTCTATTTCATGAAACTATGAGAATAGTATGAATTTCACCATAATTTTGATTTCTTTTTATGTGTATGTGTGAATAAAGTTAAACATGAACAATAATTAATTATGGTAATTGTAAACTTCAAGATTCATTTACATTTTTTTTAATGCTGGGAACTGTAATAAAGATTAATGAGCTGAGATCTGCAATTTTCAATATATTCTCACTTCCTAACAATCAGAAGATCTGTTCTTTCTTTCTTCTATTCAATGATTTTTTTAAAAAAATTCAAATATGGCAATGCATTTCTTTTCCTGCTTGTAGATTCACCATTTGTTTCAATCTGATTTTAATTATTAGTTTTAATTTGAGCATTTCTGAACATTAAATGAAGAAAAAAAATCCATTGCAAAAAAAGAAAAAAAAACAGTTTAACAAGAGAGATATTTGCTTAATGGCGAGTGGAATAAAGCCCAAAGAAAGAAATTGTATTTACATTTTTTTAAACTTTAGCAAAAGTTAATGGCTAAAGTCTGCTGATATATAAAATTCACACTTTAGTTGGAGGTTATTATCAATATTTTATTTCAGCATCATTTTGTATTTTTGCATTATTGCTTTTTTTTTTTTTTTGTCAATGGGTCATTATTTTTTTAAAAAAGATTTCAGTAATTTGTTTTAGTTTTTATGTACATGAACATTATATAGAGAGAATACCCACAGTAAGGAAACAAAACTTATTATGTTACTATACAGGGTATTCACTCTTATTGTACCCAATAACTAATTAACAACTATGCATATAGTTTCAGTTAGGAAAATGTTTGAATTAATAAATACATTTCTCAAAAAGTTATGAACTCTTAACTTTTCATACATTCCTCTGGTCCTAACAATCACATTTAGCAAAATATTTTTGGCACTGCAACATTTAAAAAAAAATCCATTCATCTGAGATTAAAACTTTCTGATTTAAGAAACATTACAATTTAATATTTTAGATAAATTTTACAGATAAATTGGGGCATCAAAAGAGATATTAAGGATTATTTGCAAATTGAAATTTGTAAAATTGTGTTACTTTTTTGAATTGCTCCTTAAGATAAATGTGTGTACGTCCTCTATTTAGGTTAAACAACTAGCTCAGTTAATTTTAAACATGAAACAATGAGTTTTTTTAATTATATGTTTTAAACTGTAAAAATGTTTTTATTAAATAGGACTGGGAAACTATTCAAAAATTTAGAATTCATAACTTTTTTAGAAATATATTTATTGGCTCAAACAACATAAAATATAATTCTTATCATTTAAAGTATTTTCCCAACTAAAGTTATGCCTATCTCTAGCGATTTAAAAATTATTTATTGGACTACAATAAAAGAGGATACACTGTACATTTACATCTAAAATGTCCTACAAATAATAATTTTTTAAACAGTCTGCCAAAGTGCATGCATTTTTCTATTAAGACTTTTATTAGTTAATCTGTGACAATCATATCCAAAATATTACAAAATAAAAGCCCATCTAGACTAGCACATTTTCTAGTAGTAAAAGATTTATGAATATCTAAAGTGGGAATAAATTCCTTTTTGTAATATAAATAAAAATATCAGATTAATTTATCCTCTTATAGAAAAATTAAAAACAATAAGTGTTGATTCGAAGTGAGCAGTGGACTGTACTTTTGCTTAAACTTCTTTATTTACACTATATACACTCCTTTTGCGGTGATCAGATCATATAATACATGGCTGATTGCGGTATTACATTGCAGTTGGCTTTGTTAAGCCTTACAAACTGAAGTTGTTTACAGCTTCTGCGAGGGCTGGGGAGCCAATGCGGGTCAACGTTCTAATGAACTCCTGAAAGACTCGACCGGAAGGGCGGGTAAAGAGGTTGCCATAATTTTAAGATTGCCAAGTTTGGCATTAAGCGGCATTCGTGTGAACAATAAGTATAAGTGAATCAAAAATATGGATTCAACTAATTAATACCTTTAGCTTTAAAAAAATTATCACATTAAATGTAAATAAAATCAATAACTATATATTGCACTGCTCATCTATAAAAATATTCTTATTGAATATAATCTCTTACATAAAAAATGATAGTAATAACTGCTCACTAATTTTCAGGTAAATGATGAAAATTTTATTTAATATTTATGTTGTACCAGACAAAGTATATTTAAAAAACATGTACTACATCTGGTAAAGGAACTGTACAAGCAATAGTAATCAATCCATGATTTTTACAACTTAACAAAAATTTAAACAAATGAAAAGTTGATTTGTTACTGAGTTTTCATTAATAAGAAGAATTGTAAATAAATAAACAATTAGATCTTAATTAATTAATAAAACTGTATCACTAATTTTTGCCATCAACTGAATACAATTATATTTGCACTCTTGGATTATTCTATTATCAAAAACAAAAAATCACAGTTTAATTTTAAAAACTACAGCTATAAAATGATTAATAAGAATTATAGATATTGCAATTAATACTATGCAAAAGCATTGCAAAGATATTACAGTTCACCACACAATAAGCATTGCACTTTGTGAACTGTCATTCAGACAAATCACAAAGTGCAGTTTTAACAAAGTTATCACACACAAAAAATGACTAGAGTGTAATTTTTAAAAACAATATCAGCATGTATGAATGCCTGTTCAACAAATGATTATGCAAAATGATCACCATTAATATCTGTGCAAAGTGAAAATAGAATCGCATAATTATACACTAATCTAAAAATTTCTCCATATTTAATATATTTGAATTTAAAAAATTAAAAATAAATTGATAGCAAAACATTCAACAATTATTCAAATACAATTTTAAAAAGTATATCATTTTTATAAACAATAATGACAATAAAAGCTCATTAGATAAAATTGTAAGATAACATAAAATATTTTTTGACTAAAATCATTCCAAATAATTTCTAACAAAAATTATGCTTGTAAAACACATTTATGAAAACGCCATTATATAATTTTATGGCTTCTGATTTTATCCTGAAGTGTTTTGAGTCTTGACATCCATTCATTATATTCTGTCTCGGGATCAGGTTCTGAAAGAAAGAAATAGGAACTTATCATAAATTTATCTTTTTAATTTCCAGTCTGATTATAATTTTAAAATAAGAAAGTAAAACTAAGAAATTTCATATTGTATAAATTCTTACCAAATTTTAGGAAAGGAAATTGAGCTGTTGAAGAGTTTTCACTTAAGCCTGGAGAGATTCTGGATGATACTGATGGTGAAACATTGTCTGATATGTATGGTGTGTAATTTCTTTCCTATAAAAGTTTGTTTAAAAATAATGTTTTTAATTCAGAATCCTTTAATAAGGATTAAAGGAATAGTGTAGAAAAATAGCAATGTAAAAATTACATCCTAAACATTTTCTAAATAGATTAAAAATATTCTTTATCAGCATCTTTAAAAATATATTATTTTCATTGATTAAAAATCATAATAATAGAACTCATAAAAAAAATATCTTCAAGAGATTTATCTAAATAATTTATCTCAGTTGCATGTTCACTTAACAATATAAATTTGGCAAAAGGAAAATGTCTTTTATCAATATATTTAAATGGGGGGGGGGGGGAATTTTCGCATAAAAAATTATAAATTTTTTAATGCAAAAATTAATATAGTTAAATCGTTTTGATGATAATGCATATAATCATGTCCAAAAATTAAGAAGAATTTTTAAAACAAGAAACATTTGGAAGTAATATGGATATAATAGTTCATATTGAGATGTGGAAAGTTGGTTTTAAGATAAAGATTTAGTTGAAGGCATTCACGAACCCAAGTAGAAAGTCAAGAAAAAGAAAATTACTTTGTTTCAAAGCTTTTATCAATTGTAATTATTCTATAAATGTATAATTTGCTGCATCTATCAATAGGTTTTTTTTTTTCTTTTTTTTGCTAAAAATTAAGAGATATTTTGTACAATGCCATAATTTATGCAATAAGCTTTTGATAATTTAGGATGTCAAATACAATCATATTTTTGTGTTTGTCTTTCCTGGGATTTATGAGAAATTTGTTTTTTTTTTTTCAACATATATCAATGTTCTTTTAAAATGAAATCAAATTAATAGCTCACAGTTATTTATTTTGGTAAAGTTGGAAATAAAAAAGATGTTTAGTAAACATTTTGATTTCATTTTATGAAATTTAATATTCACTGAACTTGACTACTATTCCATCTTTTGTATGCTAAGAACAATATTTTTCAACATTTTTAGTGAAAATAGATAAATATACTTGAATGATATAAACCTCTACTATGAAACTGCTAAAGCCTGATTTCGTTCAGGAAAACCTTCAATTTTTTTAATTCACCAAAAATGTTTATTATTTTTTTTAATTCTATTCTTGGCAATGGTTCTTTATATGTATTTCATATTGTTCAGAAAATCAGATAATATCTTGTCATTATTACTTTTAAGTCATGTGTTGCTTATTATATATTTTAACTACTTAACTAAACATATTAATTAAAAATTTAAATTATATAATAAATGCTGCACTGAATTTTATAAAATAATTATGATGTTAACATATCATTTCAAATAAATAGTTTATATTAAACAATAAAAAAGAATTTCAAGTATGTATATAATTAAGAACATATTCTTCTTAATATAGTAACAGTTAATTATAAATTATCTTAAATGGAACAGAATCTGAAAATATATGTGTGTGTGTGTGTTTTGAATAAAAATAGTAAGTTTCAGCATATATTGGTCACATTAAATTTTCAAAGAAAATTAATAAAATAATACAAATTTCATATGATTAAACATACCAATGGTAGGAAACCATTCATATCTGAAGAATTTAAATATTGTTGCTGCTGCTTCCACGAACGAGCTTGTTCTCTTAATACTAAATTTCTAGCTCTTGTAATGGGATCATCACCTGAATTTCTAATGAAAAATGAGAGTTAGCACACTCATTTTAAATAAATTTTGAATGCACAGTATTTTTCTTTTTACAAACATAAATTGGATATCTAATATATATTTAAGCATAAAAATGTTTGAAGCAAATTTGAGTTTTTATGAGTATTTAAAACACTAAGTTTTAAAATTTTAATAGCAACATAAACCAAATGCCTAACAAACTTTTTCATATAAATACAATTTATTTTTGCAAACAAAAGTCATCATAAAAGTGTAAAGCAAAAACAACAAAAAAAAAACCTTACTTAAAAATTAATTAAGTTTATATTCATCTCCTCTTTCTTTCATTGTAAAAAACATAATATAACCAATTATTAAAAATTTAATAATCTTCAAGAAAAAACTGTATTGTATCCAAAATAACTAACTATGCTTTCCTATGTTTACTTGAAATGTTTATTCAAGTAAAAATTGGTTAAATAATATCAATATTCCTAAAATAATTTTATTATACAATGCAAATTTACATTATTAAATATTTTATGAAAACATGTAGATGAGAAATAACTATTATATACTTACAATGACAATGAATTAGTATTAAATAAATTGTTGAACTGTGGAGTTTCTTTTCTTGTGAAATTCGCAGAATAACTTCGGTCTAAAAGAATAATTAATAATGAAAATAAAGTTTTAGTATTGAATAATAAGCACATCAATTACAAAAATTAATAATACAAAGAAAGCTGCTTGTTTTGAAGTAAATGAAAGTGAAATCAATTTTTGGGAAGATATACAATAGCAATTTGTAGGAAAAAAATATGCAGGGTCCTTTTTTTGAAAACTATGCACAGTGAACTAACTTACAGAAGAACATGAAAATTAATTTAAGAAAACAAGTGAGCAAATTCAATTAATGGAAACTGTATAAATTAAATAACAGAAAGTTATTCAAAAGGCACTGTTAAGTTAATTATGAATAACAATCCAAATATGCCAATATAATTATTTCAATCCAAATATACCAATTACGAAGTCTAGCAATGAGACTACAGATATAACAGAATATATTCAAAATGCATATCATCAAGACTAAATAAAATGTTTAACAAAGAGATATGCCTACCTATCATATTGTCCATCACAAGTTAGCATGAAATTATTAATCAATCAAAAAACATAAGATGTATATGTACGTGCAGCCAACTAGACAATTACAGTTTTTTTAAAAATCTGAGGAAAGGATTCAAATACCAAACATTCTTTGCAACAGGTGCTGAGGCTGAATAGGTGATTGAACATGATTATATAAACTACTGAAATCAGAAGAAGAATAAGGCAATTTGTAGGCATCAATTACATCAGGAAACTTACAAAAAAAAGTGAACTTAAAGAAAGTTACATTAAGAGAAGAAACAGAAAAATATACAAAGTATGTAATTTACTGAAAAGTTAAGTAACAAATGCAAAGTTATACAAAGGGATATTATGGGGGGGAGGGGAATGCAAAGTAACCCTACAAAAAATTAAGCAAAATTTAGAAAAAAAGAAATAAGGTAGGATTTGGGAAAACATCGCAAAGTCAATTTATGGAAAATTGTGCAATGTGAGTTTATAGAATGGAGATATACTGACGGAAAAAGAAAAAAACATTTTATAAAGGCCTCTTACACAAACCTAATAAGTTGAAAAATGTTAACTTACCAAAAGTTACATTAATAAATTTTCAGAAATATATGCAACATAAAATGATAAATAGTTACATAAAAAGAATTTTTAACAAAGAACTGAGAAAAAATGAAAATGTCCTTATTGAAAGTTACAAAAAAGTGAACTTAATATGCAAAATAAAATTGTGGGAAGCTTTGTAAAATCTGCATCAGGAAATTTACAGAGTGAAAAAAAGGAAAATTATTTGACAAAAATTGATAATTATATGAGGAATTAAATGACAAAATGCAAAAATAAATTATGCAATGTTACGCAAATTAACAAAAGTAGAGTAAAAGTGAAAACAAGAAAAATTACAAACATACTGCCTGAAAATTATGCAAAAAGAATAAATCTAATAAAGAATAAATCAATAAATATCACATAAAAAAATATGCAAATCTAAGTGATAAATAAATTGAAAATGATGTCACTAAACTAAATAAAAGGAATTTCTGAAAAGTTACATAAAGTGAACTAACAGTTAGCCCACAATGTTTATACAAAATCACCTTATGGAAAATTACAAAAAGTAAACTTATAGAACTGATGGAAAATCAACTGATAAAAAGTTAAGTAAAAAGAATTCGTACAAAGTAATATCGAGAGAGTTTATTATGCAAAATGAAATTACAAAAAGACCTGCAAACTGAACTAATGGGGTATTTTGCAAAGTAAAAGTGCAGAATATTACACAAAGCTAACTAACTGGAAATAAGATAATTTCTTAATATATTTGGGTATAAACCAATTTAAGTTGAATCAATACTTAAATCAGACATAAACTGATATTCAAAATATAGTGATAACTTGTAAGAAATTTTCTAGAATATATTTTTTTAAATGTACTTATAATCCTAAATAATTTAAATTACAATTAAGTGCCAAAATATTATCATTAGTCCTAACCTAAAAACCTGGCAGCAGCATGACAACAAGTAATTGAAGGATCAAATTGTCAGTCAACAATGTGTTAAGTGCACATGTGAATTATAAAAATGTAAACAACACATTAAAAAAAATTCATAGCTATTAATTGGAATAATTTTTAGCATAAAAGTAAAACCCGAGAGTTAAGCAAGTTTGAAATGATGGAAATAGCATTTCAAAAACTGCAAAACTAGTCAAGAACATCACAACACTGATCTTCCATAACTTATTAAACACAGTAAGTAACATTTGCTACCACACTCATTGCAAATATTACTACTTATCATTACTCATTGCAAATGTTACTAATCATCAAATAAAATAGTACAAACACCATTTCATTACACGATTAGTAGCAGATTTTTACATAAGAAAAAAACAGAAATGTTTTTGATAATTCTGCTCAACAGACATTGCTTAGATATAGAACTCCATTGCCACCAATTACAAAGTTTCATTGCCACCATTGTTTACAGTTGTAGCAAGCATATGGGCAATGTTATTGGATCATAAAACAGCAGAAAAATATTGCCCATTCAGAAAAATTCAATTCTTTTACATCAATCATAGAAGTAATTAACTCAGAATTCACTTACAGGATAGGAAAAACATCCACTGGACCAATTCAAGTTGATGCAGCATCAATTATTGTGTAGGGGACATCCTCATCAAAATATCATAAAAGGTGTGGACTAACTGAATGCTATTTTACATCAAATATATTTGTTCATGGTGTCCTAAAGAGCAATGGTTATCCCTATATATTAAATTACAGGCCATGATTGAGTGCACATATTTTCAGCACTAATATTTAGAGCTTCATCTAATATCCTGGTAACCAAAATCTTAGAATCTTAATCCAAATGGATATTTATGAAGTATCATGAAACAGTCTTCCAAACTCACAATCCACTACCACATAATTTATGCAAATTGGCAAGTGTGTGATTGAACATTTGACACAACTTCCTTCCTTCCAATCAGAAGTTCATAAAATCATAAATCATATACCCAAGCTATTGTATAAATTATAAGTGGATGAACAAGATTTTATTTAACTTATCATATAGTTCTGATTCCTCACAGTGTCAGTTTTAACTGAATTATTTGCTTTAAGTTTTCAAATTATTTCCAAGAAAAAGAGATATCATACATAAATTATATGCTTATATATAAATCTAGAAAGTTCGCATTTAAAAGAAAATACTGAAATGTTACTCTTCATTCAAATTTTAAGATATAGCTAATTAATCTTTTTAACCCTTAAAAAGTATATTCCATTAAAACCTGAGAATGTAATTTATAAGCAATTTGTTTTTAAAAATAAGAAATATGATAATTACATACATGCATATTCAGCATTTATAAGTGCTATAATTCAATAGTAAATCTGCTTTACTAACTTAAAATTATTCTCATTCCCCCTCAATCATCATATTATTTGAATATAAATTAAAATTGTCTCAAGTAAAATAAATTTAAACATTATCTTTGCTATTACAGATTTTTTGGGAAGAGAGAATAATTTAAAAATATCTTATTACAAATTGGAACTTTCCAAAAGAAAGAGAAAATCAATGACTTCCAAATTTTGACAGAATATACTTTTATTACAAAGTTTACAGATAAAAATTGAGCACTAATAAATGTTCTTATCTTAAAATTTATAAATAAAAATATCATAAATAACGATATACTTTATTAAATAACAAGATATCTCGAAGCATATAAGATATGATAATTATTACAAAACTGCTTACCTAAGGCATTTAAAGACCTTGAATGTTGACCAGCATTCCCAGTTTGTAGTTTATGTTTAAGCTCTGTAATACGTTGCTTCTCTTGCAACTGACGAAACTGAGTGTAAAAGCTTTGTAATGAGTTAACATGATTATTAATGGAGAAATTAAAATCAGATATCACAGTACTACCTAAAGAAGGTTCATAACTTGAACTCAAAATGTTATTTAAACGATAAATAGAATTCTTAACATCTTGCATAATTTGGCAGGAACCAGCATCTCCCATTCCACAACTGCAACTGCTTGAACAAGGTAAAGCAGTTCTTAATAGAGATGTATTACCTTGTTCTGAATTAATATTACTGCTGCACACATTTTGAGGTACAGAATGAGAAATTGATTTCAATTCTGTAGTGATATTCTTATCCAATATATTCAGACTTGATGTCTTTTGATCCATAGGATTTGATTCTTTCTTAACAGAGCTGAAAATATTAATATATAAAGAATCTGTCATATAATATTTTTGCTGATAAATTAATTGGAAAAAAGAATTTAGCAATAAAAAGTTTTAAAATATTGACATATTTTTAGTAAAAACTTTTTTTTTAATATCAAAGATACTTGAAATAATTACCTGCTTTCAAAACACATATACACAATTTTTATTCTTAATCATGGTCCACTAACTAACCTAGAAATAGGCATATATTTGCTGCAAAATGTTTTAAATGATAAAGAACTGCTTTTCATATTGTTTCAGTTATTAAATACATTGAAAAAATTACAAAATCTAAATTTTTATACAATTTCCAACTATTTTAATCAGAATTAGTAAAATATACTTAACATGCTATTTAAATAACTTAAATTGTTAAATAAAGTAAGTTATTTCTCTACTACATTTAAAACTAATCAACTTGAGAAGCTTTCAATTTAATTATTTACAAAGCTAAGTAGCTTTTAATTTAATTATTCAATGAATAGAAACTATTAATTTCAATGAATAAACTTATCAAATTCTTTTAAAAATATTAAATAAAATTTAGATTTAATAATTTTCAATAGTATGTGAATTGATTGAAATAATATAAAATAAAATGCTTTACATTATTTAAAGCATTTTTCCAACTGAAACTATTCGAATCTCTGAGAAATTAAAAATTAACTAATCAGATCAAAATTGATCAGTACATCACACAATATTCTCAAAAACATATGACATATAATTTATTCTTTTTAGCTGCCACATGATTTTATCTTTTATTTTATTCAAATTGGTAAAAGCATTATGGTTTTTAAAAGCAGTTTGAAACATTTCAAAAATTTAGCAAAGAATTATTTCTTAAACCTGTATAATATATATATATTAAATTCTTCACTAAGGAAAAAAATTCCAATAATTTACCTTAATTGTTCTTCAATTAATTTCAATCTTCCTTCAATTTTACTGCTAATACCCATTAAGGCATTTTCCATCACTTTATTGACTAAAACTTCCAAATTCATGTTATCAAATGATGCATTTTTCGGCATGGCATTTTCATCCATTTTAGAAAAACCTTCATCAAGTTTGGCACTAATAAAATCTGATTTTACTTCATTAACTTTTGTTTCATTTGTATGTTCACCAGTTTGCAAAAGTTCAACTTGACATGATGAATTAGAAGTTTCTAATTTTCTTTCAAAATAAACCTGGCAATCTTTATCCAGTTTTGAAACTGACTCTTTAATTTGGCAAGAAATATTTCTTGTCTCCACATTAGTCTGAGTTGCTTGTGTAAAAAGAGAAGACACATCAGTATTAACAGCTTTTTGTAAACAATTTGGCTTTTTGTTGGGAGAAGTTACTGCATCTTTCTCTTTCAATAAATTCAGTTTTTCCTCTTTTATATTCTCTTTCAAAACATTTAACTCTGAAATTAATGCAGACTTTTCATTTCTCAGAAGATCCAACTCATTTTCCGTTTTGTCTACATCATCTTGAATTTCTTCATAATAAGTTTGAGCTGAAATAGTTTTTTCTTCAAGCTTTTTCATGACTTCTCTTTCTGCAGCGATTTCTTCTTTTAATTTTTTCAGTTCAAGAGATAATTGTTGATATTTTTCATTTTCATCTTTAAGCAACTCCTGTACTTTCTGCAACTCAGATTTTATTTCATCAACAGATGATGAATTATCATCTTTAATCTGAAAGAAAAAAACATTGTTACAAGTTTAAATTATAGTTGAAATTAATTTCCATTAAAAAGCACAAGTAAAAAAATAATTATAGGAAATATTTTATTTATATATGCATGTTTTGACATTTTCAAATAAACTTTTGTGCACTGCAACAGAATTCCATACAAACTCATAACTAGATTTAAGTTACATTGCAGACTTAAGCAGTTCACGTTGTTAGGCTGCTCTTTTAATAAATTGGCAGAGGAATAGCAATTAGGAGATAAGGGAGATAAAGATGATCCAAGTGTGGCAGCGACAACATGTTAATAATAATAATGGAGCGAAAAAATCCTATTGTATCATTAGTCATTAACTGGACAATTTAGTTTCACATTTCAAAGCATTTTTGAAATTTTAATGATTTAATTTAGATTAACCTTTTTTATTTTATACACTTTGTGAAAATACATTTACGTGCATTTGGCTTTTATATCTCAAGCCCAGCATCCATATTTGTACACAATATTATTAAAAATAATATTTTGTGTGCAAAAACATTTTAATAATTAAAAGAACATTTTGAAACATATAAGAACTTGATTAATTATACTTGATAAAGTGTTTAATGGTATCCAATTATTTTATAATTCATCAAATTTGCAATTTTTATAAATTCATTTATTTGGTAACTGAGAAAATTAATTTTTTTCAATCACCCACATGTGCCCCCCCCCTCTCAGCTTAGCAGTTCTGGCAGCATAATTGGCAGCATCTGGCACCCCGAAAGAATTCAAATTTAAAAAACTACGCTCATTTTATACAATTTATAATTTTAGAAAATTGCAGAAATGAAAAGACTCAACAGAATTCTAACCATTTCAAAATATTTATAAGAAAAATGCAGTTAATTCTAACTCTGCTAAACTTACTACCAAGACATTTTTTTAAATAGCTCAAATATTTAAAGATATCAAATATATTCCTTAATATCTCATGAAGTGTTCATTGGTTTGTTTGTTTTTTGTCATAACATAAACAACTCTTGTTAAACTAATATAACTGAAAAATGGAAAATTTACATTAAATAGTTACAATAATAAATCTATATATTCAAAATTATGAAAATAGTTTAAATTTCTATAACTATTTTAAGAGAGAAACATGATAAAATTTTGCAAGAATATTTCCTTTTTTAAAAGTAATAAATATTTGTGCATTAAAGAATAATGCAAAATATACCGAAGATTTTACGGCATCCTGCTCCTTTGAAAATGAATCTTGTAATTCTGCAATTTTGTTTTTATGAGTTTCTTCAAGCATGGCAATTTCATTTGCATAACTTTCTTCAAGTTTTTTCATATGTTCCTGCTGAAAAGATTTCATCTCCTCAATTTCTTTTTCATTCTTTTTGTCAAGATGCTTCTTTTTCTCACTTATTTCTAGTGCATTCTAAAAAAATAAAGTTTGTTTTTTAAATAAAAGAAAGCAATACAATATTTCTTTTTTAAATATTCTTAAAGTATTTATTTGAAAATTCTAATAGGTTCTTAATATAAATATATTGAGAAAAAAACAGAAACTTAGGTCAAAGATTAGGCAAAGAACTTTTAATAAAAATAGTCAAAACTGAGGTTAAAATAGTTAAATAAATACCAACTTAAAAGTTTCTTCAGTCAACAAGAAAGAGGATAAAGTTATTATAGTTTACAAATTATAAGATAACCTTTCTAGTAAAAATTCTGTTTCAAATTAACTTAAAACTAAGCATTTCATACATTTTAATAAAATCATTAAATTCAGCAAACAAGTTTATTTCAATACATTTTAGTTCTAGTTATCTGTAAATAGTTTTGTTTAATAGTGAAACTTAAATGTGAAAATGATTCTTATAAGAATGTTAATATCAATACAACAAATAAAAAAAATTAATCACAATATTAAGCTAAAAAAATGTAAGAAAACTTTGAAAAGAATATGACAAAGTGACATTTTACCTTTTGTTCCATCTTTTCAATTTCAGATTTTAAATTATCTGTTAAAGAATTGAACCTTTCTTTAAATTTCTGTTCCTCTTCTATAAGCTTTTGTTCATTGGCTTTTTTCATTTCAGCAAGATTTACTTGACCTGAATTTTCTTCTTCCTCAACTTTTTTCTTAAGTTCCATTTTTAATTCTGATAATTTTTCATTAGTTTCCTTGCTAAAGAAAAATTATAATGAAATTTTAAAGAATATGTATACAAAAGTAAATGTAAATATTAATAATAATATCTCTATAATTCAGAATAAAAAAACATATCAATTACAACATTAAGATAAGATAAAATAAATAACAGCATTAACTTTTATAAATATTAAATTAAATAGTTTCAATACATTTTTAAAATACAAACCTTGTATATTTTAAGAATAAAAAAATTTCAAGAAACTTCCGATAAAATGTAACAAAAATAATTGAATACCTATACATAATTTAAAACATGTAAATCATATCATTAATAATTTTAATGTGATAATGTTTATGGGCTGGCATGCTATATATATCCTTGATATGTATGATGAAAAAATCATTCAAAAGGTTCTATAAGCACAGTAGATTTAGAGATATAAAATCTGACTTATGATTATTACTCAGATAACAAGTACTCACAACTCACTTTTAGGTACGCACTTTTTTCATAAATTTAATAAAATTTTGATTAAAAAATATAAGATTTTCATGTTTTTCCTCAATAATTTTAGAGAATACTATTACACAAAATCTATTTTTACACCTATTTAAAATTCTAAAAGAATAAGAGTTTTAGAGATTAATTTTATTCTTGCACAGCTTTTTATTTAAATTTTAATAAATTTTTAAAAGCATTTTTATTACTAACTGTTTAAGATTTATATTCATGTGAAATGTGATATTAAATATATTTATTGCATACATATTGTAATTACTATATAAATGGGAGTAAATTATAAAAGTAAAATGACAGCAGACAAATCAAGCTTAAAACATTATTATGCCTTTATCATTTCACATTAGAGGTTATTGATTTTCTGACTGTGTGGGAAAAAATTTATTACCTGATTGTAGCTTTTTCATGTTCAAATCTTTTGTTGCTTTCATCAACCATTTTGTCATATTTGGCTTTTTCTTGTTTTTCTAACTCTTCTAGCATAGCAGCCCATTCCTTCTGGATGCTTTCAAATCTCAACCTTTGCTCTTCATTCAAAGCAGCAATTCTAGAATCAAAATCATCTTCAGTATCATTAAAATCACTAAGATCATCAATCTTTTTAGCTTTTTTGAACTTTTTAGGAGTAGCTTTCTTTTTATGTTGCAAGGGCTTTCTAGAAAAGAGATCAAAAATATAAAATGTAAAACATAAATAAAGAATATCAATTGAAAAATAATTTTGACAGAAATATAGAAAGTGTAATCTTTACAGAAGAGATGACTGGCCAGCTTTCCTTAAACCTAGTGTTGGTGAAGGATCTTCATTTAAAGATTGTAATTTTGGGCCTCTTTTTACAGCATCAAATCTAGGAGCTGGTTTGGTACCAAGCTGTACAAGAGAATTGATATCCAAAGCCTATATTAAAAAAATTGATAAGTTGTCAAAAAATCCCACTAATTTCTTATGAAAGTAATACCTACTTTTGTTAATAAGCACCAATACATAAGTACCAGTTTAAATCAATAAGCACCAGTTTTTAAAATCAATAAGCATCTAACCTAAATAAACATTAACTAATGCTAAGAAAATAATAAATTTTGTTAACTCCGACATCCTAATAAAATAAACAAAACTCAAAAGTAATAGCATTGAAATCAGTTTTCAATAAAAGCATTAGAGCAGTTTGAGATTTTAAAATCTAAAAGTAATATTTATATTTTAATATTTTTAATGTATAGTTTTTAAATAATTATAATTGTTACAAATGTGCTCTTTTAGAAATGATGATAAATTCATTAAATATAAATTATATAATATTAGATGAAAATTCTAAGATAAAAAATATATTCTTTTATAAATGCAATGAAAATACTTTTATAAAAGAAATTTCTCAAAAATATTAGTTTTTAAATTAGATTTTTCACTTATAAACTACTTTTTACTAAATAAAAAAAATTATTAAACAGAATTAAACTAGTATACAAATCTATCTATAATGATATAATAAGCTATACTACAAAATATTTTAAATAAATTTTTATAAAGGAACTTCTAAAAAAGTCACATCCTTTGATTTAGATCAAAATATTTTATTACTATGCTTTACATCAATTCAGTTAAGATTTGGCTTATTCTGAAATTTTGTGCCTTTCATGTACTTATTTTCAAAATATTTCGATTACAGATTCTAATTTCTACCCTTCCATCTTTTAAATGTTAGTAAAAAATTCATGTTAAATAATACATTGTACTTTTTTTAAAATCAAATTGGCAGTTTTATTATAAGGAGAATTAAAATATAATTAAGACACAAAATCTAACTAAAAATTAAAAGAATTAAAATCTAAAAACATTTTTCAAATTACTTCTGGAGATTCTATTGTAGAATGCGGAGGAGAAAAATAAGAACCTCCATCAGATTGATCATAACTTTTTTCCATGTCCTCATCTGTTTCCTAAAATAAACATTATTACAATTCATGTACATAACAAAACATTAATAATAATAATCCGAAATTCTCTGTTACATAAATATTGAGACAAATAATTCAACATAGATATTTTTGAAAGGAAATACACAATTTTCACTTTTTTTAATAAAGCTTTACAGAGAAAGTTTATAGTGTTTTCTCCTCTTAAAATATTGATTGTGAAAATATTCTATAAATTGAAATATTTTGAATAATTAAAATGAAACTTCCAAAATATAATTATGTTATTTTTGATTTTAATATATTTCAAATACATTTTAATTTAAAATATTTACCATTCATTAAAAAAAATCAATGACAATTTTCATTTACAAATATTTATTTTAAATAAACATTCAGGACAAAAAAATCAATAATGGCAAATTAAATATTATCAAAGTAAATATAAATATGTATAAATACCTCATATGAATATTTGGATTCTTCTTCAGAATTTAAATCCTCATTAAAATCCTCTTGGGGAGGAGTCTAATTCAGAAGAAAGAAATTTATTTAGTATGTCAATCACTTAAAATTACAATGAAAAAGTAACAAAACAGTACAAATTTAAAAGAATATTCAGCAAAAATTTCAAAATAAAATTGATAAAATACATTTTTAAAGCTTTCAATACAATTAAAAAGTTTCATTTATAAATGCTAAATATATATATAACCTGTTTATCACTAAAATAATGCAGTGTTATATGCAGAAATATTACAAAATAATATCCTAATCTTCAAAGCTTGTAATTACAGAATGAAAACATTTACCATTTTGAATGATTGATAATTTCAAAGACAACACCATGAAAAATATATCAAAAACTGTGAAAGCTTAATTTTACTAATTTTATTTTATTTAAGGAAACCCAAATTAAATCTACTTTGCAAGCAAATTCATTTGTATAGTTTTTCTAGTATGCTAATGCTTTGATATGGCACTATAATCTGTGTATTTTCTGTTGGCAGTTCAAGGTCACATTTTCTACCTCATTATTGATTGTGTAGTACCAGTAATGCAGTAGAAAATGTGACCTTGAACTGCCTACAGAAAATACACAGGCTATAATAACAGCTGTAACTTGTATGGTTTGGAAAGCACTCATTCTCTACTCTTTTTTGCACAAATGATAAAAAATTAGCATTTCCCAACTTGCCTATTTTATTGGAATAGACAAGTTGACTTACCATTTTAACAAGGAATAAGAACATCCTGAAACAATAAAACATTATTTTAGGACATATATAACTAACCAAAGCTTTTGCCTTTGCAAAAACTTTTTCATTAAATTTATTAAAGATATGTATCATACCCAACTCGTCAGAAAGGCATAGTCCTTCTTTGTGATGAAATGCACAGTGAGCAATTTTTATTTATTCACTTTTAGCAGTCAGTAATAGTGTTTTTTTGTTTTCAATTAGTTAATTCACATACAATGCGAAGATAAAAAAAATTAACATACTTTGATGAAGGAAGCTTGGTATAAAATGTTTTAAATTGCCATGCTCATAATGATTTGTGGTACTTTATCTAGTTAGAAAACTTTAATTTTGCACTGGGATATATTTTTTAATCATTCAGAAGGAGGATTAATGACCAATAGACCATACACACTTCAGTTTTATTTTAAACTCTAAATCTGTATTTAAATATTATCTATAAAATAATTTTTTTGTAAGTATTATAAATATATAACATTACTTTGGAATTCATTTCTTTGTACATTCAGAAGGTCAAAAAATGAACTGAAAGAAAATGAATTGACTTCTAACAATAAACAGAACACTAAATCTTTAAATAGATGTGATTAAAAAAATTCATACCTTAAAAAGTAATAATATTCCAATGCCAAAAAAAATTTAGATTTGTTTGGTGAAAAATGTTTAGTCAAATAACTAATTATTGCGAAAGACCATATTTAGCTAACTTGTTTTTTAAGACGGATATACATAAATAGATTATTATCAATATAAACCTACAAAATCAGCACTGAATCTATTAATACATATGTTTTAAATCAAAAGCACCCAGCAGCAAAGTATAATCAATAAATCATAATAACAGACATCAAGCTAAGAACTTATTTTGCATATTTGCTAAAAATTTCAGATAATAATAGTTTAACAAGTATAAATTGAAGGTTATATAAAGAAAAAAGATATTAAATATAAATTGTCAATCTCTTTCAAATGTTAGGATTTTTTTATTTTTCTCTATCTTCCTTCCTTTCTTTTTTTAATTGTTAAATATAATAGTATATATATCTTTTTAATTTAATAGTAAAAATATATACATAATTTCTGTTTTTGAGTAAAAGCTATAAAAATATGACACCCTATAACATCAATCAGCATATTAAATCAGAAACTTTAAAAGGAATAAAAAAATATAAAGTGATCTTTTTAGAATTTTGTCTCTGATAATCTATATAACAGTACAGAGAAAAATATAAATCAAGAAGTATTATAATAACATAACATTAAATAATTTAGCCTCTAAATTTTAAAAGAATCAAAGATAAGTTTGGTACAAAAAGAGCTCTTTTAAGATTTTAAAACTAACTTTAAGTTAACAATATTTTCAATCAGAATAAATCTTAAATTAATATTTACATACAAATACAAGTAAACATTCCTAAAAATGAGATCTTGATTATTTTTATAATTCATGTGGTTAGAATAAATTATTTCATTGGTTGCTATGATATTTCCTCCAGCTTTTCACATGCTACTATTTCTGTTTTATAATATACAAAAATATATTTTAACCACAGTTTTATCCATATTAAAATTCCAATAAAATGCTTAATCTAAAACTTACAATCCGAGTTCTTATAGCTCCAAGTGGACTTTCATTTTGTTGAGGAGCTTCTTCATTGGCTCGCCTGATATTCCTTGATAAAGACGATCCTTTGGGCATAAATGACATGCTAGTAGAAGATTTGGGAGATACAGATGGAACAGGCATTTTCAAAGTATTCAGCCTAACAGGTGCAAGTTTAGTTCCTCTACGATTTTCAAAATGCCCCAATTCAAGTTTTCCTCCAGAAAGAGTATTAGTATTATTTGTTGGTTTAAGAGAAGATGGCTGCAACACAAAATAAAGAAAAAAAAATTAATACTAATTCAATATTTATATTTAAAAGCTTTATTTTTTTAAGTGAATAATTGTGTGTCCTACAAGCCTTTAGAAAAACAAAAGAAGTGGAAATTCACATTATATTTATTATAATCATATTACAATCCACCATCCCACAACTTCCATTCTGATTTATAAATACTCATCAATATCTAAAAACTTGTAACTTCAATTCTGATATTATAAAATAATCATCCATAATATCTTAGTAAAAGCTTTTTCAACAATATCCACCAATAAATAGCAATTCAAACTACATAATTTTGACTAATAATAAAGATGTATGTATCAGTATTTATGATGGCACTCTTTAGCCCCACTACTAAGCTTTTAGCACTATGAAATTTGGCACATATATACTTAGAAGAGTAAAGATGTGCACCTTTGAGCAATTTTTCACAAAATTTTAACTAGATTTTCATTAATTAAAAATTAAGTGTAATTTTGTCATTTTTGCACAATAATCTCTAAAAATACAGCATAATCAAAATTATATTTACATCATCTTAAAACTCAATAAATTAATTTTTTTCTACTTTTAATTAATTTAAAAAAAATACTTTAAGCATAATTTATAAAAATATATTTCATTCTTGAAATGAAATGAAACTCAAATCTTTCACTTTGTTGCTACAAATATTTCATTCTGACTTTTTTTTTATCATGTAAGAACATAATTTCGCTTGAGGTTTTTGGAGCCTCAAATTGTGAAAGCAACAAATTGTTGAAGCCTCAAAATGTAAATGCAACAAATTGGCTATTTATCCTTTTTATTTATTTTTTTTTTTTTCATTCTTGATGATTAAAATCTGAAGCTTTTGTTTAATATTCCATGTTAAGAAGGGTTTAGAATTAATTAGGCATGCTTTTAATAAAATGTTTGAAAATTTGTTGCACTTATAACTTCAGAACTAAGCAATGGTGTAGAATTTTCAAAGTGCATCCATTTTGAAATACTGATGCTCATTCTTGTGATATAACTGGATGCATAAAAATATAGATAGAATTTTAAATAACTGCACTGTATAGTGAACAGAATATTGAAAGACTTCTAAAATGGCATGGAGTATGTATGTGCCAAAATTTGAACTTTAAAATATTTTGCAAAGAAGCCATAAGGGAAAAGTTACATAAAATATTTAATTAAAATTTTTACTAATCATTAATTTCAGAGAAGCTATTGGTAATGAAGATAACTAGTCAATATGTAAAAAATCATGTTATAATCTATAAAATACTAAAATTAAAGCAAAGTTATTTTGTAATGGATGACAAAAACAATCAAGAATGTTTCTACCAATTTCAACTGATTATGACAGAATAAAAGATAACAATTTGAGAGGATTTTTTGAAAGCCAAAACATAATTGTCAAAAAAAATTTTGAACAAATATATATATAATTCTACCAAAAATTCAACAACATAACCTTATTGAAATGATGAACCAATGCTTTTTCTCACGTTATTAATAAAGCATTATCAAAATTTTAAATATTAGAACTTTATTAGAGGTTTACCGTAATGATAATAACAATTTCAATATATCATAATATTGGGTTGTTGTTTTTTTACCTAAAATAACTAATTTTCTCTGATAATGTGCATATTTTTATCTTAATGGCTTTCCCAGCTAAGCATTTTTATAATTCAAATCTTGCTAATCATATGTATTATCCCATATTACTATAAAAGAATTATACAATTATGCTCATTTATTATAGTTATTATTATATTGTTTATTGTTCTTATATTGTTTATTACACTAAAATTTCTCAAATTCAATATAAAAATTCAGCATTTGACAACAAGGAAGCAAAATATCTGGCTAAAAGAGCAATAATATAAGAACCTTTTAAAATGAATAAACTT
>JAPMOR010111961.1:461484-495659 GCA_026543865.1 Argiope aurantia
ATATATATATATATATATATATATATATATATATATATTCTCAATTTCGCATAATGTAAGAAATTTATTAATTTGTACTTAAGATATAAATAAAGGTATTATTTTTCTCGTTTTTATTATTATTTTTTGATTTTAAATTTAATTATATTTTAATATTATGTTCTAATATATCAGCATGGTCTTTGAAACATTTTATTGCTTTTAAACGAATCTACATTAATAGTACTTAAGCTGTAACAATCAAAATTGTTTAGTAAAGTTTCGATTTTATTTGTTAAAGTTGTTTAATTGACACTCTCCAAAACAGGTACGTAAAAAATGGTTAGATATATTACCAGAGAAGAGGAGAATGAGTGGGTGGAAGTTGATCTTTTTTAAAAAAATTAAATGTCTAAATTAATTTCATCATTGATAACCAAGTACTTATTAAATAATACTAATTTAATATTCAATTGATCAGTGGTTTTATTTATTTTCTTTATAACTATACGCGTGTTTCAGATGAAAAATCAAAAGCTATCTGAAAAGTCAATTATCTTAAAAATCAGATAACTTTTTGTGTAGCATTTACATCCTCAAAATTAAGTAAGCTTATTATAAATTAATTGTAAAAATATGATGCAAATTATTGAATGTTCTTTAAATTTAAAATCGAAAAATCAAATTTGTTTTAAATTATGACAAAGTCATATCGAATCGATCTGTACTCCTGGCAAAGTTGCTACGGCTTCCCTACCCCACACACTGGATACTATATTTTTATTAATTTCTTATCCCCTTTTTGATCTTCCTTAAGTAACCACTTTTCAGCAATTTTTTTTCTACAGAGGCTGCGAAAATTTTCTTATTTTTCAAGTAGATTGAATAAGAAGGATGATGGGTCCTGGCGTAGGGGTAGAGCGTCTTCCCCGTGATATGGGCGCCCCGGGTTCGAGTCCTGGTTCTGGCATGGCTATTCTTCGCCCTGTCTTCTATCTGTGAGGTGCGTGAAAATGCCCCCGCCCCTTCAAAAAAGGGTACTCCAAACGAGTGTGTAAGCTTCATTCAGTCTTCTGTCCTCGGATGCTCAGGGGTCTTCACCCTCTGATGTTACTGCATCCTCTTTTCGTTGTAACGCGGACACGACGTCATCATCAATAAAAATGATGCATTCTGTATAAATAATGCTTGAACAATATTGATGAAAAATGCTATATACGATAAATTAAATGCATCACTGTAATAAACAAATTATAAGTTATATATATATTCTTAAAAAAATTTGATTTACCAGTAATTTTTAATCTGCCACAGAAAAATTATTCTTGATTTTATTTTTATTTTTATAGTAGATCATACTAATTCATTAAACATTTTACTGCCATTTTTATGTGATCGCCCAACCTGCATCCTTGGCAAGAGCTAATTTCACTACTCCCTCGGCATGGCCCAAAGCAATAGGCAGATACAAGAGTGGATTATTAAATAGGTAAAGTTGACAATTTCCAAGGAACCCACAACTTTAGTGACACGAACTCTTGCGATATTTAGTAGTACTTTCATTATTATTTAATTTTGTGCATTCATGTAATTATAAAGAGCGCACAGTCGAACTTCTTCATATTGAAAATTATTTAAATTTTGGACTATTATTCTAATAACACTCCCTATTAATTACAATTTACAAGCTTAATATGATGCTTCATAATTTTAAAATTATATAGTGTTTACAAATTTAAAAAAATATCCATTTCTATAATTAAATATTATTTAAATTGAGATAAAAAAGAGTTTTGTCATTTTATACAATTTAAATAAAATTCCTCTTAAATTTTAAATGTGTATTTTCTTTTATGTTCATTATACTGAAATCATCTTTTTAGAAGTAATCAGCAAATTAATATTTTGCTATTTCGGTTTCTCAGAATTTACAACTTAAAATTGCTAATAAAAATTAAATTAAAAATCTAGAAAAAAATTTCGTTTTAATAATTAAGGAGGAAAAACGTTGTCTCGAATCTGACATTGCCTAAAGAGCCCTAAGAGATTTAATATGGCAATGAACCGGCATCATTTTTAAGATGGAGTTCGTCTAAAATGTGATAAAAATCTACAATTCTGTTTTTAATCTTGACAAATAAATTCTACCTTAAATTAGACAAATATAATTCCTTCTTTTTTTTTCCCCCCCCCCCCCCCCCCCTTTTTTTCAGAAAGCTCCAAAGCACAGAAATTTATCAAAATCTCGAAATAAAAATTAGTAGTAGTAGTAGTATTTTACGATTACGATGATTTTCTTTAGTATACTTCGTAAATTACAGAATTTATTCAGCAAGTGTGGTCTCACCCAAACTTGATGGCATACTCTCTAATAAACATGCCATGCCAGACGAAGCCTTACATGGCACAATAGTTCCGAAATATCAACTTTTGGTATGGATTTAGCCTTTTTACTGAATTTGTCATGTCAACCTTGTCGAGTTATTTGGTGATTACTCACTGGCATGGATTAATAGTATTCGAAAATCGAATGTGTTTTAGACACGTTTATCTCATCCGCTTGAAACCAAATACTGATACAAAACTGCACTTGTAGTCGCAAAATCCCATACCAAAATTGATATGTTTAATTCATTGCGTTTTTGAGCTATCCCATTTACATGTGCTTGAAAATACAGACTGACAGGCAATCAACCTGTTGTTGTATTTGGCTCAAAATTTGACAGGATTCTTCAATATAGATGTTAAATCTGTAAACTGAATTTTATCTATCTAGCTCTCTTCATTTTAAAATTATCGTATTAACTTATATTCGAACAGTCGGACAAACGGACTTTCCATGAAAAGATTTTACTCACAATTTGATAGAAATCTTTCATCCCTTTAGCTCAAAGCGTTTATGACAAACAGACGGGCATTTTCTAAAAATGTATTTTTTTAACTGAGGGAGGTCTAAAACGTGGAGATTAAACGTCCCGAATTCGAATTTTTCGACGATTACTAAACTTTCTCTATACACATATTCGAGAAAGTAAAAAATTCTTGTTGTTCAATATGATTAACAAATTAATGTCACAAACTTCTGACCTCATGAAACATGCTAGCAAACACGAGACATTAATATCCAATTTTCACCTAATTTCCAAAATTATTTGTCGAAACACATATCTTGCATTGAATAATATCTCCTAAACAGTAGCCAATCTCTCATTCAGTGGGATAAAACGCATATCAGCGCGAAAATAAACATTTAGCTACCTAAGAAGGATCAATGGGCACCAGAGAGATTATCAAGCTATTGATTGTTTTCTTACACAGATCCGATAACCTACCATATCTTCACAATGCATCACCTTCGTGTGCAGCTACAAAAGAAATGATGGGTCAAATCAAATAGTACAAAATTTTGAATTTTTTTTTTCTCCTCGCCTCGTATCAGATAAATTAAGTCTCGCATACTTGCAACATGCTTTTTCAGATAACGAATGCTTTTTGCTTGCCTTCTGTGACAACATCATTTCAGAAAGTTGCATAGGTTGTAAAGACTGAAACAAGCGTCATTATGCAATAATTCAACGTGAGCAGATAAACGCGCGAAAAATTGGAACGAATTTTCTTAGTCTACGAAATTTTTGCTCTTTACCATGATTCTTCGAATAATCAGTATTCCATTTGAGCTTCAACGTAAAATTTAAAAAAAATGTGTGGCGTACAATTTGAATTATTAAAGCAGTATTTGTGAAATAGTGTTGTCAGTTTCCTGTAAAAAATGGCATCAACTAAAAAACCAGGATTCATGGGTAAGAATTTTTGTCTCATTGTTTTGTCTTTAATTTTGTCTCTATATTGCTTACACTAAATATTGTCAATAGGAAATTTTATATTTTCTTGGAGACATTAATAATCAATTAATTACAACCAAAACACTTTTTTAATACACAAGTCAACATACTTAACAGTCTTCGATATCATCTTCTGAAAAGAAAATTTAGCAACGGTACAGTGGTGTTTTAGGCATTTTGAGACCCTAGACAATGTACTAAGAGACCCCTCCTCTTTTAATAAAACTGACAGTTTAATTCACACTTCAACGCATTTTAAACTTAATCAACTTGCAAATGATTTATGGAGATTAAGTTTTTATTTTACTAACTTTTGTAAAATATAACGTTATTTATCATGACTTTTAACTTGACAACATTCACATTGGTGCGCAACTTCATTTAAGTAGACATTTGGTGTTATAATTGATATTATTGTAATAATATTGGTAAATTGGTAATATTGCAATAATTAAGTAATGAAACAATTACAAACCTGACCAATTACACTTGACAAAACGTTATTATTATTCTGATATTTTATAATTCATAGAATTTCTACTTTTTAAAATTTATTTATCAGGAAACTTGGCTAGTAAAATTTTGTTAATCAAACTATTTCAGCCCCTTCTCAGTCCAGTAACCCTTAGCAGCTGTCCAATTTTCCTAATCGGAAATTGGTTACTCCTACGATAGGGGATAAGCAAAATCGTTAGTTATTTTTTGCCTGATCAAAAACCAACAATGAATATAATAATTCAAAATCCTAGAAAATTAATAATAGTCTCTGAAGAAATAAGGTGAAAATGAAGAACTTTAGGAAATGATTTTCTTAGGTGATATAAACTGAAGAAATTCAAATGCTTGAAAAAGAAATGCCCATTTGATAATAATAGAGAACATTTTCTCATTTAATTTTTTATTTTAAGAGAATTTATTTTTGGTTGAAATATAAGTACTTTATTTGCAATAGCCAAAATAACGCTGTTGCTGTTTTCTTTTTGGGAATAGTATTGCCATTAATAAATCAGTAATTTCAAATAATAAAATTCATTGTTTAACAATGAATATATGATGAATCTACTAAAATTGCCTGTATTTATTGATAAACTGTAAAAGAATGGGGAAAAAAATAAAAATTAACAGTTCTAAGCGGAAGTAATTGAAACTTATAAATAATCAATACATATGTAAATGCCGGAGAAAGTCAATAACTAATTATAATGTTTATTTGTTTAATTAGTATTATAATAAAAGAATATTAGAAGGTAATTAAAAGTTAAAATATCAGTTAATTATATTTGTTCTTTGGAGAGTTGATTGGAAATTAATAGTGACTGCTAATAAATACGAATTTTAAAATTAACTTACAGTTAATTGTTCTTACAAATATTTAATTACGTTTTAAAAATTAAAGCAAAAAAAAATTAAACGTGTTATGTAACAAAATATTTTTTCCAATGCAACTTAAAATTTGCTTTGATTTATATTTATTTGTTAAAGATTTACATGATTAATTTATATTTTATAATTATTTATAAATTAATTTGTCATTAATTTGCGAAATTAACTTTCAAAAGATATAATGCTTTCAGAGAAATATAAGAAACCTTTATAAAATGCAATTTTTAATTTCTGTACTTGATCATTCAGGAACAGTAGTCTCATTTATCGATTTTGACTAATTTCTTTCCTCATTTGAAATCACACAAACATTTTACAAAGAGATTAAGTTCAGATCTAACGTAAGATGTTTGTTTGAAAAACTACGGTCTATCTTTGTAAGTGGTCTGGAATGTTTGAAAACTACTTGGAATCTGCTAGACTAAAGATAATGTAAAAGCTGCTACTATTGAGATTTCCGCTCACTTATTTCTAAATTTGGCAATTTAAGAAAACTACATAATAGCTGATTCAAAAAAAAAAAAAAAAAGAGACATTAATGTTCCTACTTCTTGGGAGTACACTGTCTGCTAATTCTATAACTTATATCTATTTTTGTGCTCCCTATGTTTGTAATACATTTCATTTATAGTCATCTTGCTGCTTTTGGCGATCAACTTTTTCAACGGACATACTAGCTTTGTTTAATTCCAATTCAATCTCCTGTGCACAATTTAGGGCTGATGAATCCCTAAGCAAAATAATTTTAAATATCAGCTTGAGATGAACATCAAGACCATGTGATTTTGATAGCATTACACCTGTTCTGTTTATTGTATGCATGAATCTTCCTAATGGTGTCAAGTTTCATGCTGTTATTACAACATGGTTGTCTCGGTAATTCCTCTCCCAATCGCATGTCATTTTTCTTAGCACATAACTTCATTTCTTATTCCTCAAGTAAACTGAATAGAAAATATAAGAAATCTTTCTTAACCCTTTCACATACAATGGCATTTCTGATATAGACATCGAATTACTTAATTTTTAGTTTTAAACCTGCAATTAAATGAAAGCGCTAAGTAATTCAAAATGCAAAAATCAGTAAGACTTCAATATTTCAAATGCCACTTATCTTATTATATCAATTAAAATAACTATAAATGTCCCAAATAAGATGTGCCATTTAATTAGAAAGTTAAATAAATTAATAGGTTAAGAGGTTAAGCTTTTAACAATAAAAGAATATCATACGATTAAATATTAAATGAGACAATAAAAGCAGTTTGAATTACATTGCAACGATTAAATCTATCGTTTGCCAAAAATATATATCAACAAAAAAAAAGTGTTAAAATCTAAGAAAACACTATACGATAACTTTTTGAGATTATTATTATTATTATTATTTTGAATTTTGAGAATGTTGGAATTTATCATGTAAAAATACCAAAATGTCTCATAATTTCTATTAAAATTGTACTTAAAATTAAAAAATATATATAGTTCTAAGATGCACATTTCCAACGAATATTTTGAGCCAAATTCCATATCTTGTGATACTGCGCCCTGCCCTTTAGAGAGTCAACATACACAAATATTTTCCTTTATCTTTTGTTTTTAGTTAGAAACAGTTTTTTGCAACGGAAATTTCAGTATAATATAATATTGCAATATTGTTTACTTCATTTACGCGGCATATTTTTTTGTTTTACTGTGGAAGCAATTTCTGTGTGATATGAGATTCCTTTCACATTTTTTTTCCTTTTGCAGTGATATTTTTTTAAAGATGTTATTTCTTATTAATATTCTCACTTCCACAATTTACTCTCGCGATTTCGATAATTTATCTAATTAAATGACCTTCTGTTTGTTACAATTTATCTGTGGAACAGAAAGGTTCATTTAATTAGATAATAGGCATAAACTAATTAGATAGTAGGTGAAAACTACAGAAACGCCACACGGTATGAACGTGTTAAATTCTTAAACAGTGTGCTTCCTAAGGTTGGCCTTTCTATGGAATAGATTTTAATACAAGATTTTTTTTTAACCTGTCTAATGCTTCTTTGGCATATTTTTTACAGTACTTTACATGGACTTTTTTTCACGCTCCAACAGGGATTCCTTCAATCTTTATATCTTATTCTTACATATAATTTTCTTTATTACTGCAACTTCGATGTTATGCCACTTTCTGTGTGTCGTCGTTTATTTTATTATGACGAAAATATCAGTAAAAATCATACAAGAAAGGATTTAAATAAAAGTATAAATATTGAAAAAAAACTGTATGATACTTAAACCAGTAGGATTAAAAAGACATTATTTTTTTAAAAAAATTAATGTTAATAAAACTATCTTTGCTTTACTTTTTGGAAAACAATGCAATGAAGCATCAAATTCTATTCTCGCTTACTTTTTGATAAGCTAACTAAAATTTCTCCTAGATACGCATTTCTATCCTCCTAAATGAATTTATGTCAATTACTGTAGTTGCTAATCTAACGGTTTATCCCGTAGAGAGTCAGCACACACACACACACACACACACACATATTCTTCTTTATTATTATTAAATATAGGTCAATTCTTAATAATATTTTTACTACATGTTTCGTTATTAATTTCTTTGTTATAGAATTTTTAACATTATTTATTATTTTTTAACATTTAACATTTCTTATGAAACAAACTTCAGTGTAAACATTTTTTTCCAATATTTTGTTGATATTAATGACAAACAGAGTGGGGGCGACTAAATAAAAATTTGCTTCGAATGCGAAATTTCCGCAGCTAATCCTGGTGACAAATTTTGTAAAAAAGAAAAAGCAGAAAAGAAAGAATTAGATGAACAGACATCATGAAGAACACAGAGAAACGTTGAATATATAAGCTAGTTTCTGAATAAAATGCCCCCCTTTTTTTAAGAATATCTCAATATTATATTTATTTTCTTTCTCCAGTAATATCATATAAAATAATTTTATGGCCATATCTATGGAAAAAAATGTATACTTTTTTTAATAGTGGAGAATCCAAATAAAAGTACAGATAATTCAAAAAGTGTCGTCATTAAAAGATGTCAATGCTTTTTCTTATATACTTTTATGAAAATATTCTTTTCATGCTTATGAAGAAAAGTTCTATTGGAAAATACACAAAAAATATTTTTAAAATTTTTAACGCTTATTTTATTTTTTTCACTTAATTAAAGAAAACCATATATTTTTTATTTCAATTCAAGTAAGCATTATATGATATTTTGAAAAGGGGTAGTTAATGTTCTATGAGCAGATCAGGCCATATAACTGTGATAAAAACATTTAGAAGGTTATCGTTGAGACAGATAAAATGTTTGAAAAAAGAAACATCTATCGATGCAAATAATACAAAAGCTCCCCAACGTGAAAGATTAAAAAAATAACAATAACAGATACGCTTTATATTACGCAATACGTTTCCTTCAATTTCTATTTTTCTCATATTTGGAGTGATTTGAAAATCATTTTAGAGGATATCTAGGTGTAATTTGAAATCTGGTAACCTTGAAGTGTCTTTATTCATCATTTCAAGTCTAAGATTGAGAAGAATCATCTGGTTTCGTCAGTCTGTCTTCAAAATTAACACTCCAACCGAAATATCGCTCATTATGACTGCTAAAGTTCTTGTTAATTAACTAGTTATTAAAAGAATTAAAGAGAAATTTTTTGGCATATCCATATAACTATTTATTTTATATTTAGCCCATTTCATTAATTTGTATTTAGCTTATTTCATTATATGATGGAATGATGATCATTCTCTTTCATGGGGCTCCTGGTTGGGAGCCAATGTGCTGGAATGAAGATCCGGGCAATAGAAGCAAGAGGACGTATGTTTTCGGGAACACTTCTTTAATGATGACATTTCACACAAACAAACAAAAACACGAAAGACAAGATAAGATTTTAACGCACACACCTTAATAGAACAGCATACCGTCTCCTTATTTACAATCTCAATACACTGTGGGATGCATACCTAATTAGGCATCGCCATCTACTATTCAAAAGAGAAGATAGAGTAATGCAACTGCTACAATTATTATATATTTGATTTACTATTTTATTTATATTTGGCTTATCCAATCAAATACTTCCTACATTAAAAGAAGAGACAGATTAGAGACTACAGAGAAAGATTTCCTACATTATTGTATTCCAATTGAATACTATATGATATAATGTTGGTGTTATGAGTCTAAGTGGGCAAATATCATAGTAAGGCCATTTTTCTGTTTCCTGTCATCGTTGATACGGTATGAAGGGGCAAGTTTCCTAAAAATAGCTACAATCACATTTTTCTCAACAAAGGATCTCGGGCATGCCTCATAACATAATGGGAAGAAGTTAAAATGAATGCAGTGGCGTTTTGTAGTACAATCTAGTGGCAATGAAATATTTTCAACTTCGAAATTCAACTTAATTAAGATCGGAACGTCAAAACGGAATTTGAAATCCGGGAAGTAACCTGCTAGTTAGTTGGGATTTTTTTTTCTTTAATTCTTTTCCATCAAATGCAATTCATCGAATATATTATTGAAGAAGAACATATTATAAATGCTAATGAATCGGGAAATAATAGACATGTCCAATAATTATAAATTTTCTTCAATCAAGTGCGGTTTTACAGAAATGAAAGTATATAAATTTAATTTTATCGAGATATTTAATTATAATAATTTGCTAATTCATCAGTTATTGCACTTAATGATTTTAAAATATGTTAATTAATTAACAGCTTAATAGTTATCTATATTAGCTGACAGTTACTGATCTCTTATTGATACTAATTAAGTTTATCACAAAACCATGACATTTTTCAATGTCTTTTTAATTCCTATAATTGTAGTAATATACCATTTTACCATAATTGAAAAAATAAGCTCTCGGTACTTAAAAATTAATTTTTCATGATAATGATCTGATTTTTTATCAAGCGACTGATTTACAAGTTAAGAAGAATCTATTTCAGAACTTCAAGATTTTAAAATTCTGTCTGATGCCTCTAAACACGGAAATCCTTTCGAAAATTCCTCAAAAACTAATTCACCTTAAGCAGATTTTCACACCAATAAAAGCAAAACAAAGTTTTCGTATTTTTGAAATTTTTATAATTTTGTTAGCTAATTTTTTAATTGACTTTAGTTTCATCGAAATAATTTTTTAACCATTACACTGCTGATGTATACTTGCACATCACAATGGGAGAAATTCAAACAATCTTCATTTTATTCAAGCAGTTAAATTATCTCTATAGACATCTTAAAATTTAATGATATATTTATTAAAACATACTGAAAAGATAAAAGTTGTTCCAGATTATTTAATACGAAATTATTTTTATATTACTCATTTCTCTTTTTGAAAAGAATTTAAATCCTTTATTACTGGTTTAGGGATTTGTTTTTGTATTCTGTGATTTATTGGCATATGGTTCGTTTTGTCCAATGATTTTGATTAGTTTTTTCACTTTTAATTTCGTATTCAAAATAATTTAAAAATTACTTAATGTTCAAATAAAGCACAATTAATAACTTCATTTCAAAATATGCTTCACGCCAAATTATTTTGAAATCCATTTTCTTCACCATTATCTTCATCAACTTCATGTTCAAGAAAAGAGAAGCAAAATAATAGTAATAATAATAACAAATCCTATAAAATTGAAATAATATTTCTATAGAATTTAAATACTTTTTTCCGAGTAGATTTGATTTCAAATGGAACTATTCTTTTCAATATACTCTCCAAAAACTTATGGAATGAAGTATTCAGATATATTTATTCAAGTTTTAAAACAGACGAAGAATTTGCAAATCACTGAAAAATTCTAGAATTAAAGACAGCCACAAGTAAATGTATATGTACTCTTGGCAGTTTCCTTTTTAAAGAAAATTAAATGCTTTTTTTTCTATTTTAAAAAAGGAAACAGACTCGGCCGTTTTAAGCAATTTAATAGGACCTTACATGTACCTAAACCACTGTTTTCTTCTTTTTCTTGTTAATGCTCTAGAACATTACGCTTATTACTTAAAGGCTTAATAGTATATAATTGTTATAATTACCGTTTAATTTATGTATTCATAGGTCATTTATGGTAAGTAATTTTCATTATCACGTAGGAAAACGCAAAGTTAATAAAATTCCAAAGTTCAAAATATTGATAATTGATTTTGCCCAATCAAGGCTATTTTAAAAATCTATATTTATTTCATTTACTTTTTACTATTTGTTAAAAATCCCCACTCCTCTGTTAACAGATTCCTTTCCACCGTAGTTCAACTCGATGTTTGGAACCTACTAAATTATAAAAGGCTATTTAATAAAGTGAAGGAAATAAAGTTAATAACATCCTCTATTGCATATTTCATAGACTTATCTAAAATGAATATTTATTTTCATTATTAAATCAAAGAATTATAAAAAGAAAATCGTTTGCTTGTTATTTTAGAAGGGTCGAAATACATCAATAAAAAGGTTTAAAATAAAAGGATAATAAAATGGATTATTCCTCTAATACTAGTCCTCTAATACTAGTAAAAAAATAATATTAACGTTTATAATTTTCAAATTTTCGTGTGCAGCTTTGAAACATAATAAAATCTTGAAATTCCAAAAGTATTGCAATAAAGCTAGATAAATTGCGAAAACAATGAGTTGAATAGTAATATGTAGCATTGATAACAAGTTCAGCATGTTACTGAACAAGGTTCCGGCATGGTTCAATTAAGAATTAAAATACAATAGATTTCAACTTAGCTTTTTTTATATAGCTTAGATAAGTGGTACAAAATACTGTAAATAAGCATCATCAATAATGTTGCACTTATTCATTTGGGTTCTTAGTAAACAATAAGTAATGTTGACGAGGTAGCAATACTTTATAGATTTATACTCATATTATATTTCATAGATGTATCCCTTTACCTTTTCCTAATTAAAAAATCCAGATATATTTCTAAGACTCAATTATTGACTTTTTGGGGGAGATGGAGGGAGCTAGGCCTTCAAATTATTTTTGACCTTTTCAATAGATCGCTCATCATTTCATTTTTCATCAATACTATATATTTATTCTACATGTTTAGTTATTCTAGAACATAGTCAAGAAGATCTGCATAGAAGCAGAAAGAATTGTATCATTTATTTTCTTCCATCAATAATAAAGTGGTCTAGAATCGTCTTAACATTTAAGTATAAAAAATTTTTAAAAAAACTTACAAAGGTGTTTTTTATGTCCTTTTATTTCCAACATTTTTTTTTTCCTCTTTGTTGAGTTGAAATAAAAGAGCAATTAAGTTACTTTGAAAGGAAGTGAAAATAGTTATTTAAAAGTAATCAGAAATACACATGTTAATTAATTAATTTTTTATCATCAATTAATTAAAAAATAAGAGGCATGTGAGAGGGCGACTTTGATGCCAAAAAATTATTAAACCGGAAAATGTTCATGGAATTCGAATCAACCCAAATTCTATAGAAAACCACATTAAACGGAACTAAAACTTCAACATATCGTTTATTAGTTTTTTTTAATTTAATACTAAATTTTACTGAATTTCAGAGGTATTCAACTTAACAATACTGAAATGTTTTATGCTTTTACGTGATTTACAAAGTTTTAAACAATATATATAAAAAAAACTTACACAGTTATTTATAATCTGAATGGTCAATTTGTGATATAAATTAATTTATCTGCACGGTAAATGCAATTTGCAAAAGTCTGTCTTTGTAAAGAAATAATTGGAGTCTGTTTCATGTCCTTGTAGTTGAAACAAAACTCATCACAGAGAAAAAACGAAGAAAATCCGATCTCGTGGTGATGTGGATAACACTCTGGGATGTCATTCTGTACGTTGCGACTGAAATATGGCTGACTTTCCAAGGAGTTTTAGAAATAGGCAGTAAGTATTATTGCAATTTACTTTCTTTAAATCTAACATAATCAAAATGATATATTGATAAATTTCATTTCATTCCAGAAAATTAAATAGCAATAATATAGAACAAAATTTTCTAAACTTTTAATTTTCATAACGTCCTTTTTTTTTTTTTTTTTTTTTTTTTTTTTTTTGCTCGAATAAACTTTTGAGACCTTATTTCTAATTTTTCCATAACTCCCGCTATTCAATTATTATTTATCTATGAAATATTAATTGTCTAATAAATTTTGTTGAATCATTTTGAAAACAGATTTTCTAAAGATTTTCTTCTGTTTTAAGTTACTAAAGAAATTAACAAAGTCATATGCTAACAGTGTCCTCACTTCTCATTCTGACTCTTGAGACATAGTATTATGGAGTTTGATACTTATGATCTCCAAATTAAATATTAAATGCTTATCTCTATATTAAAGCTTCTTAAAATGCAGTTCATAAATGAAGATTTAACTGAATGAAGAAAATTACATTTCCATCGTTTTAACTACAAAAATATTTATTTAAACATGACTCCGAAGAACAATCAGTTCTTCGGAGTCAGAACACCACAGAGAATCAAAATAAAATTCAATCGGAGCGGCAAAAAGTGAAAACTGTTCTGCGTCACAGTTACAGTTAATCTGATGCTAAAAGTAGAAATAATAATACAGTTAATAATAAAAAATTTGAAAATAAAAATTAAACTAACAGTTAATGAATTAAAAAAGAGTTCTTAAGTGCTTTTGTTATCAATCCGCCACAGTATAATTTTAGAGAATACTACGTCCCTGGAAATTGCCACAATTAAAGAAATGGATGACCAAACGGTCTTTGTGATCAAAATAAGACTTCATTATGGTTAAAATCCATCCATCATCCATCGGTCTACCATCAGGAAAAAAGAGCGTTAGTCATATTCCCTTTGTAATATGCTGCCCTAGCACTGAAGTCCTGGTTTATTATGTGCTGACTTTTTCTCCTTTCACTCTACTTGTGTAAAAATAAAATAAAAAAAATTCAAGACAAAATGAGAAGAAAAGCTCATAAGTAAAGACCAAATCTGTGATCACATATAGATTTTCAGCGGATTTCTTTTTCTGATTCGATTAAACACTAAACAAACTGTTTATTATTCTCCCAGTGGTAAAAATAAAAAAATGTAATTCAAAAGTCATAAGAAAACAGTGCATGAAGCAAAATTAGATCGAAGTTAGAATTGTTTTAATTCTCAATTTTTTGTAAGTAATAATATTTCTGCTTTATTATGTAATCGCGTATATTTTATTTATAGCTTTTATAATGTAAATCATCGTCACAGTTTCTCGCCACTACACATAATATACCTATTGCTTTAATTTCTTATTAGTCGATTTCAACCACATTTTAGTGAATCCCTGATCATCCTCTGCGATTTATTGACTGTAGTAAATTGTAATAATGCAAAATCGTCAAAATCTGATGATTTTGCAACCAATATCAACAGTAGATTTTGCGAGTTGAACCAATTTGTTTTACTCAATATTTTCTTTTATAAGTTTATGAGCCGAGTTCTTGACTGGCGCTTGCTTTTTAAGTTTCATGAAAATGTGTTTCGCTGTGATAAGAAGTAGTGTGAAAACATTCTCTATGAAGAAACACTTTTTGATTATAGAATCATAGATAAGAGAAATTTTATTCATGTTTCAATATTTTTCAAAATACATTTTTGATTATCATAGCACTCAAGATTAAATTGAGGCATCATTTCCCTTCTTGGACATGTATTTTTCGAGAGAATAATGTATGTCGAAGATAGCTGCATTATCATTCTGTCATAAAAAAAAATAGCGAAAATCACTGCCATTCTGTAATAAATACCAATAGAACTAGGCTCATAATGAAAATTTTGCCACCTTTTTGTCGAGTCTGGCAGAAATTGTTTTTTTGTCACTAAACTTTACCTTCCTAGAGATTAAATGGAGATAGAGTAAATATTAAAAACAAATTTGAATTTCGAGCAAAGCATCAAAATATCTTTTCTTGTAAATCGAAGTTATATTAATTAATACTTTTTTCATGTGTTTATCACTATTTCCATAAACGAATAACATAAAAGACTAGGCAGACGTAGCAAGAATTAATATTTTAATTTTTCAAATATGGTCAGTGATACAATTCAAGTTATTGTACTAAATATTTTGTTAGGAAAAGCAAACTTTGTATATGAAAAGAACAATTTATATAACATTTTTGGTTTTCAGACATTTTCACTATACATAAGAAACAGTAATGATTAATAATAAATATTTCAAAATCATTTTTCATTACACACTTCATTAATATAAAAAAACGCATTTTTTTTTCCAGAATTATTTTTCAAAACCGATGATGTGTGCCAAATTCGTGAATGGTTAGACGAATATCTTCCACAGGTACCTAATGACTTTACACAAAGCTGGAGAGATGGAATTCTGTTCTGCAAACTTCTGAACAAGTTACAGCCTGGTTGTTTTCCAGATGCAAATAGACTTGACACCAATTTCGGCGTGCGAAATTTATCGAAAGCTTTCCGTATTCTAGAATCTCGATTTGATATAATACCAGTAAGTAAATTTTAAAATAATCTTTTAAGCATAGCCCTTTTATATTATATACATGGCGAAGTTTTGTATAGCGAGACACATAGTCAACATGAATTTTTCAATGTCAGTAAATCACAAATGAAAAGATCATAACGAAATTCAGAAGTCCAAACTTTGTATTTTCCTCTAATTTTTCAATCTTAGATTGATTAATGATTGAAATAATTTTCATATTTTCGCTGCTTTTATTTTCACGATTTCATTATTTTTCAATAAATATAAATATTAAAATTCAAATGATATGAATTAAGGCAGGATTTTTTTTTAATGTTTGAACCAGTACCATCACAATAAATATGTTTGGAATTCTGTTGAAATTCAAATAATGTGTAGGATTAATCAAAATCAGAATGTGATATTGATGTGTTTTCTAGTTCATTGATTCCTCCAGGAGCTTGCTCTTCGTACATTGTCAGGATTAAGAATTGTAGTAGTCATTTGATAAAATCTTAACCTTAAGACTTGAAGATTCCAGGTTCGCAATCCTCAGTCAAATATCTGCTTTGTTTGTGCTTCTTGTGCAGGTTAAATTTGAAGTCAAAGGTTATTTTAAACAACCTCTCGCTGGTGCGGCGTCGAAGGTTGAAAAGGCTTTTGTTCATCAAGGTATAGATAGCTAGGTGTAAATATAGCGGCATGTTTTGATAGCCAACTTAACATCCCTTAACAATAAAAATACTGTTAAGCATTTTTTCTGATACTTTATGACGATAAAAGCGGGGAAAAGACAACAATACAATATTAATTCAATTGAACTGTCATGAAAAGTATCAAAATGATTTGGAATGAATAAAGAAAAAAATACAAGATGAATCGAATTGTCTAGAAAAAAACCTTATTTTTAGAGGGCCCTTACTGTACTTCTAAAAATATATCATGTATTTTAATCAACTTTAGTTATGACCAATGACAAATAAAAAATAATGTTTTTTTTTTCTTCTATTTCTAATAGAAAGTAACAGTGGAAGAGATTGTGACTTGCAGCAAAGATTCAGAATCGAAACTCATAGACTTACTTCTTCAACTGAAACAGAAATCTGAAGATAACGGAAACAATAATGAAATCAAACCTACATTAGAAGAGGACGAAAAGGTTAAAGAAAGCGGTACGACTGAAATAAAAAATTGTATCGCGAAAGGAACAGGCTTGATGGTTGGATTTGTTGGGCGCGCAGCAAGCTTTGGAGTACTTTTTTCTACTTTATCCGACTTAAATTTAGTTCTAGAAATAAGAGGGCCTTCCAATACCATTTGCAGTGAAAGAATTACCAAGCGCTCTCCAAAGAGAAAGAACATTATCAAACCCTGGAAACCTCTTTCACCGCATGCTGTAGTCCGATCCACCTCCAATGAAGAAAGTGGTACACCTAATATGGACATCAATCTAGACTTCCCAAAGGAAACTGAAAAATGCTTCATACCTCTAGAATATGAAATGCATTCAAACCAAATCAGTTTTACTTATTTTCCGCTTATTCAAGGGCAACACAGAATTGCTATCCTGTCCCATGGGCAGCATGTTTCGGATAGTCCCTACATAGTGACTGTTGAACCTTCAGTAAGAGATCCTAAAACTGATAATATGGTACAGATAAAATCTGTCTTAAAACCCCCAAGGCGTAGTGAAAAACATGAAGAAGACGAACCAAAGAAATCTTCAGTAAGATTTGAAGAACCCAGCGAAAGAAAGGAACGCTTAGGAAAAATTTTGAAGAGGCAAGTTTTGAGATATATTGTTAAAATTGACGGAAAAGACGTAGTGGTTGACACCGACAGCATTAATAATTTGGCCACTTCACTTTTGAAGATGGATTATGAACTTCAGAAGCGTCCTTTAGTTCGAAGAAACAGCTGGGGTTTTGTGGGTGACGCAGAAAGGAAAATAAGCGCCATAAGGCAATTTGGTATTGATCTAGAAGAATTAGAAGCTCAAAGTATAAAAATGCACAGATCTCATTCGCTCTCTTTTAGTCCAATAACTAAGAAACCTCCAAAGATAAGTAGCTCATACGAATGTGAAGATATCTTTCAACAGACGACTTTGGAAACAGTAACAGAAGGAAGAGTTTCACATTTCAGCAACTTATCTGAATCACATAAAGAAGAAGACGACGTCTTTTTTATAATGAATAAAGACTTTTATCATCTTTCGGATATGAACATTGATGGAACTGCTGAAGAACAGGAGGATTTCGATGCAAATTCTTTGATGAATTCTAAGGATAAAGTTTCGGAAAAAACTTTTTCTGGCAGCGATGTAAAAGAACTGAATGAGTCTTTTACAGTAAAACAGATTCAAATGTCTCTTAAATCTGAAATAATGAATACACAAAACTTGATGCAATCCATTGAAAGTCATGAAGATCATGTGACAAATGCAAGTCAATATCCTTCCTGTTTAGACATACAAATAGATGAAGAATTTTCTAAACAAAAATCAGAAACCAAAACAGAAATGATTTCATCAGATGCCAATAAAAACTCACAAATTGCAGAGTTGTCTTTCAGCCATGGCGATCATATACCGGTCGATAAAAACGATGAAGAACATGATCTTGTAGAAGTGAGGAAACAAATTAATGATGTTGAAAATAATATTGAAGAATTTAAAAATTTAGAAGCTAATAGTGTTTTCATTGAGGAAATACCCTTCACGAAGAGTGATGCTAAAACAGTAAGTAATCATGCTCGCAAAAACATGCTGCATTTATTAGGTGACACGAGCGAAGACTCACATAAATATGAAGCATCAAAACAATTCACCAGAAAAAAAATTCTTCACAGTAACAGCAAGAAATGTGTTTCACAAACAGAGAAAGTAAATAATGCAGGAAAAAACAGCCAGTGCAAATTTTTAAAGAAAGCAAATCTTTGCGAAGAAAACTTACATTGTTTTGCTAAAAATAAACATTCAATAAATGAACAATTTAAATCTAAAAATATTACAATTCCTAAAGTGAGGTATAAATCATTTGCTTATCCAGACATCCAGAAAAATAAAACCAAACGCCAACGATCGCATAAATGCCAACATTTGAATAAGAAAACTCAAACAAATTATTCTTCGTATAATACAAAAGCAGGTAGAAGATCATCCAAAGGCTCAATAGACGATTCATTGGTGAAAAAATTTCAGTGCATTTTACAAAACATTAATTATGATGATATTTCTTCATTGTCTAAAATATCATCTTTAAAATCTACAAAAAATCGCACTGGTTCTGATCCAACAAATAATTCATTTAATAGAAATGAAGCGAGCACAAATTTAAAAGATAACCAAAAGGAAAATGGTCACTCAGCAAAATATGAAAATAAAGAAAAAAATTATAAACATAAGTCAAATTCCAGTTTCAAGAACGCAACAAATACTAGTAGTTACTTGTCCAATTTGTGCTATAAAACTAATGTAAATCGAAATGAAGATGGGAACAAATTTTTGTCTGTAGTTTCGAAGGAGAAGACAGAATTCGTAGATTTACCACAACGTCTCTGTAAAAATTACAACATCTATCATCATCCAAATAATAATAATATTTCCAAGAAGTATTCTGTAATTTATGAATCGTTATCAGCATGTGTTATGAATTCAACTCCTAATGACTCTTGTGAATCTTTCGTAAAAGGCAATTATAAAAATTTTTCAGACTGTAGTCAAATTAGAGAGTCAACATCAAAGAACACTTGTCAGTTTACTTACAAACATTTTAATCCTCCTTTACAATTCGATAGGGAAAGTACAGTTAAAAAACAAATAAAGCTGTGGGAAACTTCTACTGTGCAAAAGAGCGACAAACCAATACCAAAGCACATTGATAAACTTCATGTACTGCCTGAATTAGTAGATATCAAGGCCAAACTCAAATTTTGGGAAAATGCATATCATCATTCAGAAAATGATGAGCTGAAAGATGTCTCAAAAAGTTCTAATAATACACATGACCAGGAAGAAAGAAACGATAAGGCAAGATCTATTTTTTCAGGTATAATGTTTAAGTATTTCTTGAATGTGTGTAGTTGCTTTGTCTCACTCTATACATTAATGTTACTTTCATCTGAATTAAATTAATATATTCTAATGAAGTACAACATCTATATATTTAACATATAATGGATGCTTAAATACTTTGTTAACACTTGTAAGCATCCGTATGTTGCTATATCAATTAGTGTCCTTTTAATATTTGAGAAAATTATTCTCATATTAGTCAATATTCGTACAACAATGGAAATATTAATCTATTCCTTCTTGAAAAAATACTGTGATATTTTGTCTCAATAACTTCCATTTCATTTTCCCATCTATTGTTTAAACATCACCTCTTCTCCTGGATGCTGGTGTAAAACTGAGAATCGCATCTGTATCATGGCTAAATTATTCTGTTGGACTTTTTAATTAAAAATATGGATTTATTCTTCAATTTGATTTCAAAACTTAACTTATTAATAATTAAAATATGTGTATATTTTTAATGATGAATAACGCAATCGAACTAAATATAAATAACAGCATTTATCTGTAACTAAAATTTATTTTCTCAAAATTAATTTGTGATTCCTTTCTTCAAGATAAAAGTTCCCAACTGAAAAATAACAAAAATTAAGATACGTGCTTTAGAAACAGAGCTAAAAAATTTAAATTAGTTAAGTAATTTACAGGTTCTAATTGCCGGCGTCCAAACCTAGGGATAGTACGCCTTCCCCATGATCTGGGCGTCCCGGTTCGGGCATGATTGCTCTTCCCCCTGTGAGGTATGTAAAAGAACCTCCCCTGAAAAAAGGGGCTGTGCAAGCGAGTGTGTGAGTGTCATTTTCATATGAGCTAGACTTCTACCCTCGGGTTCTCACGGGCCTTAACCCTTAGAAATTACCGCACAAACTCGGCTTAGGTATCAACAACAACAATAGGTTCTAATATTTTTATAATTTAAAAACAGAAAATGAATTAATATTTAGGAAGATAATTGGCCATGTAAGGATCGCCCTTCAAAAATCAAGCAATATATCGGTTTAAAAATAATGAAACGCGTATCTGAGACATAAAATACAGTAAAAGTCGACATTAAAGAGTAGATTTTAAAATAATTAAATTAGTGGATTATCCAGGTTATTTATTGTTAAATTTATAGTAGCCAGAACTATCTTCACAATCTTATTTAAACTGTGTCACCCAGTATCAATAATTTGCAGTTAATTCAAAGTCATTGATTTCAAGATCAAAATGTATAATTTATTTTAATCTTTTATTGTTAAATTTAGTATGCTTTTTTTTTTAGCAATGTGATAGATAGAACCTGCGCTGAGTAAGAATTATGTTCCGTCTACCAGTTTTTAAATTATACGTGCTTCACATACATTTATTAATTTCTGAATTGCATAACAATATCTTTGGTAACACCATGTCATACAAGAATAAATATCCTTAAAAGGCATAAATGTTTAAATATCAGAATAAAGTATCCAACCAAATCCAATTAAGAGAATAAAAAAAAAATTGTTCTGCTTAAATATCAACAATAAAAATGGAACAAAAAATTGTGTGTTTATACCGATTACTATTCCGTTATTTTCTAGAATATGTTGCGACATAAATAGTAAATATTTTATTTAAAAGTAGCAAACGATTATTTAAATAATTATAAATTTTATTTTGTCAATAGTTGTGAAATTCAGATTGGCAACAGTGATATTTTTTTGGAACTGTTATGTTGTTGCTTAAAAACGATACTAGAATTTTGAATGAAAATAAGTTGATGTAAATTTGATAATATTATCTATAATGTAATAAGATTTAATTTTATAGTAAGTTTGTCTGCATTTTATTTTTGTTGACGCACGAACACAACAAACATAACAAAATTCTCGAATCGCCGAAATTAAGACTTAACGAAAAGCGATTAGAAGAAATAAAATCAATGTTTTTTCTCCTCATAATGTATCAATAATTAAATACGGAAGAACACTATGGAAATTAGAATATATCTGAATAAGAAATAGTTGATGATTTAAATAAAAAATGATGATATTTGTACTCGCAGTAGTTTCGATATCAATGTTAAAATTAATAAGTAATAAAGCGTGATGACAAATTATTAAAAAGTAAACAAAGACATTTTTTAGCAAAGATGATGCATCCTTTTATTGCTTACAATAATTTTTTAGCTTGGTTTTATTTTATAACGGCTATTTTTAAAAAGTATTTTTATTTTTCAATATTTGTTATTATGATAACAGTAAAAGAGAAATAAAAGGCAAAATCGATCATTAAAAAAAAGATTTCTAAAAGCTTATAGTTTTCTATTTTAATAGGAACCCTGTTTTTCATTATATGCAATTCTTCTAAACTAATTTTTTTAAGTAATGACAAATTTGTTTGAGAATACAATACACTAACATACAATGTATTAACAAGTTCATAGTGGCATTATATGAAGTTCTGAATCTGATTCTATTTTAAAAATCATTTACTTAAATGTAATTAAGTTTTAAATTCTAGTTAACGCTATTTTCTGTTTAAAAGTCCTATAATGAAATAGAATATTGTTTAGTTTAACAAACAGTAAAAGATAATGACGCTGGGCGAATGGTATTATTTTTTTCCACTCTCTCACCCCATTTGCCTTTAAGAATGTAACATAAAAGTAATAAATTCCGTCTCCATGATTCTGAAAAAGCAAATTCTTGGAACTTATATCCTTTTTTTCTTTTTTTTTTGTATTTCCAGTGTTTAAAAGCATAGAAATGCGCATTATGTTATTATACCCTATTATGTTCTATAATAGACCTTATACTGCTTCATATATTTCTGTGTATTGTCAGTCTGAATTGTCACTTGACTAAATAATCGGCAATTTTACCAATTGTAATATATAATTTCAGGGATAAACCTTGAAGAAAGTATTGAAAAACAAAACCAAGTTCCATTAGATCATGGATCCAAAGAAGAAAATAATATAAACAATTCTAATTCTTTGGAGAAACCTACTGATAGCAAAATGCTGAATATGGATTCTGCGAAAGCGAAGATGAGAAGTTTCAGCGATCCTGGTGTTTTGGATAAACAAGACAACGAAATGGAAGACGAAAGTTTGAAGTTAATATACAGAAATGAAATTTTCAATCCGGCGTCAAGCAAAGATGAGTTGTCATCTTCAAATGATGGCAACTTTATCGAACTTTTTGCAGACGACGAAGAATCATCAATGGAACTCCTCTGCTCGACAGAAGATGAATACATTGATGATGAAATATCCGAAAATATCTCCACCTACTGGGGTGACCTCAGCTTGATGAAAGGCTTAGAAGCTCATGATTCTTCAGAATATGAAGAATTCTTGCAGCTGATGAATTCGGAATCTCTCCAATCTTCTGCAGACGAATGCAAATTTTTTGGAATAGCTACATATTTTGGACATGTTGCAGTGAAAAATCGCTTTTGGGTATGTTTCAATAAATTCTGTTGCATTTATTCATAGTATTTTTTAACAGAATCAATAAAAAAAAGTTTACTTTCAATTTCTGAGGTGCGGAAAAATTCCTCAAATGTAGAATTTTTCAAAAGATTACACTCGAATCTTTTTCTCAATAGAATATTCTGGAATAATTCGTTGTAGAACATATCCAGAAACGCACAAAGCAAAGACAAAATTAATCTAAACGCAACAAAAAAGAAAAAAAAACATTTTCTAAAATAAAATATTTGAATTATTCATAAATTATACGAATTAATCAAAACTCTCAAAGAATAATGGTGGAAAACATGTGTACAACCGTTTAAATTAAAGCTACTTAATTTAGTAGAAATATATTTTGAAGAATTTATGTGTAAGTCTGAGAGAATTTTTTTTTTAATTTATTAATCAGATTTTTAGTTAATAGCAATTTAGCAAAATTTTGACCATTCTCAGCGATAATACTTGAAAATTATGCATAACTAATTTTTACACCATTTTAAAATTTTAAAAATTATCTTTTCAATTACCCCGATTTAGTTGCCTTGCAATTTTTTCCTCGAATTTCGATAATTTTGAAAAAATTATTTGTGGCAGAATTTTTAACAGTAATTTCCATTGTTGCAGATAAAAATCAAATCATTTTCATAATTATATCAAATACTTAACAGCTCTATTATTGACAGTATACTTAAAAGTTCTAAAGAAAAAAAGATTATGTTTATTATCAGTGCAATTTACATAAGGTATCAAATAATGAAATTGCAGAGAATTATAACAGGTAATTTAAAAAAATAGATTATAAGGAGAGTTACGTTTTTAAAAGCATTATGACGTCATGGGACTGAATTCCATTCATTAACTCATTGTTGAGAACAAATCCTTAAAGAATTTTGTCAATTATTGAGAAATTTATAGAATTTATAAAATAATGTGATAATTTCAGAGTTTTAAATTATATTTTTTATGCTCATTGAAAAGTAAATTATCTGTTACAATTCCCTTTAATCATTTGTCTTATAGGTGTTAACTAAAGGTGCAGGGCGAGGAAATTTATCTGCTTCTGTGCAAGGAATCGGACAACACAATGTCGCTTTCGTTAGTGTAGAATACACTCGAAAAGACATCTATGAAATTACCTATCAAGTATTTATTCCAGGATTATATCTTATATTAGTTCGTTGGATGGATTCTCCAATTCCAGGAAGTCCTTTTCTGTGCAAAGTTACATATTGATGACTTTTCGTACCTCTTACCAGCTTTCCACAGAGGGCAATCTTATCTAATATACCTCGTATTATAAGAATTGACACTATTTATTATTGTTTAAACTATAAATGTTATATCGAATGAGAGAAGATATAATTATTGATATAATTATAAAATGTATTTTATTTTTGTATATTACTCAAAATTACAATTTTGACAGCAAATGGAGATTTGTAAGGGTGAATTTAGGGTACTATTTCCCTTAAGATCTGGATTGGTAGATAAGTTATTATAATCATTTAATTAAATCTTTAAAGCATTTTTGGCAATATGTATAATGATGTACTTCAATCTATAAAGAAAGATTTGTACGGGTGACAAATCATTAACATTAAAAAAAGAAGTTCCACAAGTCGAAATAAGATAAAAACAATTATTTTAGATAAACAGCAAGCAGGTCATCTATCTGTAGTCAAAAACAACACAAGATAATAGCCAGCATATATACTATTGCCAGCTGGACAGTTACAGCAACAAAAGAAGGATTCAAATGCCATACATAGACAGAGCAGTAGAGCATTAGAATTTCATTTACTTTCAAATTATTAGAAATGTTTTCAATTGTTATGTGATACAGTATACATAAAAAAACCAAACTTGAATCGAATAAAAGACTAATTTTTTAAATAATTCTTAATAAACTTTATATTACTTTTTATTGTACAAATTAGATTGGAAATAGAACTAATCAAGGTTTTCTTCATTAAAGTTAATATTTGATAAGAAAAACATGCCTGTACAGATCTGTAAATTCGAAAGACAAAATGTGAGATTTTTTTTTTTCGTTATAGTTTGTTTCGTTAATATTAGTAGCTGAGAAATACGTTTACGAATAAAATCATTAAGATATTTTTATTTTAATATCAGTAGAAAAAAAGTTTTAACCAAAATTTTTAATAACAGAACTCGAAAGAAAGAAAATTATATGTTATTCAAAAATTGCCTTCTCATTTTGAACTTTTATAAGTAAAATTTAGGCTTAGTAAACTAAAAAGAACATAAAAAAAACTAAAATATGCCTACTTTTCTATATTTTTATTTTTATAATGTCATACCAAGTATTTTTGTATTTATAATTATCTTTTAATATAACAATTTTACTCTATAGTTTTTTATTTAGCAAGTTTTTAGAAAAATTCACAACCAAAATTCATTTAGTGAAATTTATTGAAAGTATTACTATATCTCTGCATAAATTGTACTAGCATGTAAAATTCATATATTTTTTTGGTGCCAAAATTAAATAAAACTAAAAAAATGTTCATATGCTTGATAAATATTCTACATTCCTAAAAAATTCAGTTTTATAGATAAGAAGTTTATTTTTTTAAGAAGCCGAAATCGCATAAGAATCTGAATCTAAAAGGTAAGTATCATTTATATACAAAGGGAAAGTTCAAATAATAAATGATTTTCTAATTACTGTCAATTTCTTATCAGAGTAAATTTTGAATTGTATAGAACAGGGGTCCCTATTGAGACTCACTTTTTAGAAACTGAATCTCTGTTATGACCAGGAACTGTACTTTCATTTTAGAATCAGCTTATTTTTGAACAACACATGACAATGAATTTCATGAGGCTATTTACATATGGAAGATAGAAATTGGTCAGAGTATTTACAGATGAAGTAGAATGAAATTGATCATTTGATCAATTTCTGTCTGCTTTATCTGCACGCTAGATATTCATCAAAGAGATGAATATCTAATGTAAAAATTCCTTTTCTTAAAATAAATACAACATAATTCTATTTAAATCAAAAGATGAATTGCCAAATTCCAGGTTGGAATAAGATGCGACACAAACTCTGAAAGGAAAACAAGCAGGAAATATAAAACTTATGAGTGGGAACAGAATCTTTAGCAACCAACTTCATCTCGAAAACCCTAATAATTTTTCTTGAGACGAATAAGACCTCTTTCCGATAGAAATTTTATGAACCTAAAAGGAAATTTTGTGATTAAAAAGCACTTATTAATATAATTTTACAAAAAATATTTCTAATATATGACTTGATGGTTTTAAGCGCGCATCACAATTGCAAATTGTTGAAAGATACATTACTTTCAAGGACTTGTCACTTTTAAAAGTTGCCACGCGATCCACAGTTTGGAATCCCTTGGTACCAACTGTAGAGCGAAATTCTCGTACCCTTATCATTACAGATTTATAAGTATGAAAAACTTATTTAACAGATTTGAACTTCATTAATCTTCTACGGTTTAAACTAGTCTAAAAAACACTGCGTCGCAATCAAACTTATAAGTTGAAAATTCCTAGGTCATCCAAAATTATAAATTATTATTTTGTAAATAATAGACAGCTTATTAATTGCATCATAAGTCATATTAAATATGTTTATAAACTAGAAAAGAATATATCTTTAAAAAAAATATTATTTCTTAAAAATAACTGAGTCATCTCGCTTAGCGGAAATATTTTGTGCAATACTTTTCAATATAAACCTATAAGCACTGAAAAAAAAATTATAAATCGAGTCTCTTCTGATGAACCAAATTTATTAGAAATCAATCGCATGCATTGATCAAAACTATAGAAACTTAATCATTCTGTTGGTCGGTTAAAAGCAAGGTATACCGTGATTTTCTGTGTTAGGATTTTCATTAATTCCAAATTATACTTTCATTTTCTAAGCCTGAATTATTAAAAGAATCATCATTTCTTTTTATAAAAATGGATGCCATTGACAAAATTAATGTATATATCTATATCTATCTCTCTCTATATATATATATGTGTGTGTGTAACATTATTTGTTGTGAAGCAGTGAAGACAGTGAAGAGACTTTTTACATTTTAAAGTTCTTTTTAATCCATCGGGAAAGCATTATTATTTACAAGCAAAGATGTGGACATTGTGCGTCCGCCACAGCGCGTTGCAAAAACAGAAGTGGGGAAGAAGCGAGAAATAAATTATCCCTCCTCTTATATAACATGAGATATGGATAGGGAAAATATTATTTTATAGTGCTAATATATTATTAAGATTCTGATAGGGATTTCTGACGCATGTCAATCACATGTAAAGGAAACACAGGGATATTTTAAAAAGAATGTGCTTTTTCTGGACAGTTTCTTACCCCTTCATGCCGAGCGTGTGAAAGTATCGGCGTTTAGTCGATTCAGCAATTTTATAAAGCTTCTCTTGAATTAATTAAGTAGAGAAAGTGGAATTGGATCAAGAAATAAGAGAATATTTTAGAATAAAGTTACTATGGACCAAATTAAGATAAAATCTTGGAAATTAATTAAATTGAAATTAGAATTAATATATATATATTGCTAAGCATATATGAATACTAGAGTAATAATTGTTGTGTCAATTTGTTCTCATGAGAAATTCATCATATGTGCTATTATAGTTTTTCAATTACTGCACGTCTTATAAAGTCTTATTATGCAGGTAATTGCTTATGTTATACTACTGATGAGATGACATTAGAAATAAAATAATTTAAAACAAGTTCTCGCAATACGCAATATTCAAAGTTAAACTTTTCTTCTTCATAAATTTTAGGGTCATAAAACTCAAAAATGCCTTTCGTCATCAAGGAATATTATCTTTTGTTGGCACTTGTGACGCTTCGAGTACTCGATAACGATTAAAGTGTTTGATATTGACCAAACAAGGTTTGAGTCGATGTAAAGGCTTGCACATTTGCCAATAACCGTCGTAAAGGAATGAATTTCTATTGGCATGGTCATATTTAAAATAAAACCCAATTTTGGAGACACTGAAGTATTTATAGAATCACAAACTTGCAAATGACATTTATTAACTTATTATTACTAATCAATAATTAATTTAATTAATTTTTATTAATTAATATCATTAAGCATTATTAATTGCACTTATTAATGTATAGGTCAATTTATTAATTACAATGGATTTTTTTAACCCTTTGACTACACATTTATTTGAAAGCGTCATTTGTATTTGAAGCGCATTTAATTTTTTGAACATGAAAAGGCAGTAGATTTTATGTAAGAATTAATATATTTCATATTATTCAGAATATATGCTACTGCATGATATTGAAATAATTCAAGTTAATTAGCATTACAAAAAAATGGAACCATAAATTCAAACCAAAGCAGGACGTTCTGATAATGTATCCAGGACAAATGTATCCAAAGGGTTAATGAAATTTTGTTCAGAAAGTCATTTTTTTTTTTTGGGGGGGGGGGGGGGAATTCAAGCCTAAATTAATTTTTCAAAACGAAAGTAGGGATCAAAAAAAATTCTTTTCATGAAAAAGTTTCGCAATGCTTCAATAATGCTTAAACACTTCACATTTCTTTATGACGAATATATTCCTTTTACGGTTTCTGGTAATGAAACATTATTCTCCAGTAATTTCCTAAAAATACCTCATTTCATTATATCTGAAACTGAATTTCAAATATGTCTCCCTCGGTTGCCTCTGACAACCTGTTCTGCAACAAAAGTGAATGACCGGTTAACTCAAGTGTAAGAGCATCTAAAAAAAGAAAAGAAGAAGAGCATGCCATGACCAATGTTGTTGAATAGAATTTTTCAGTACTTTTATTAAGAATGGGCTATAAATCTCTTATAATATAAATTTTCAGTAATGGCTACTAGAGATTGCTGTTGTATTTTAGTATTTATCTATTATATTTATTGAAAAGCTGAAGGGTTTATTTTTATTCGATATTCTGTCTTGCAAAGGAAATCTCTCAATTCTTGTTTAATCCAAACAGAGCAAATTTAACATTTAAGGATAATAATTAATTTTCATATGGAGAAATATAGCAAAAAGTACAAAATTTTTCTATTAATTATAAAAAGTATATAATTTATGATAAATTAATATACATGGTATACTTATTAGATTCAATAGTCATAGTATTATTTTCTACACACTGAAAATCCAATTCTTGCATTCTGATGCATACTTTAAATAAAAATTCAGAATGGTTATATATGCAAGGAAATTTTAATTAAATTTTGATTAATATTTTAAATGAGAAATTAAAAAGAGCATTTGGTGACAAAATTATTTTAGAGACAAAAGTATGTAAAAACATTAGGAAAAGAAATAAGGAAATCTATATTATCATAACATGACAATATTTCAGGACTGATACGTCCATCTTTATTTTATTTTCAAAATTTACTTTAAATCATAACAAACGACAACTAAGATGCACGCAAAAAATTTTATTTAATATCCTTATAAAGCGCATGTAGATAAACGTAGTAATTAAAACGATGAAAAATATTATTATAAAATATAATTAAAATATTTTGAAAAATTATTTAATTTAGAGGAAAACAATTGTTCAAAAATAAATTTGGTGTCACTGAAAAATCAAATTAAAAATCTAATTAAAATTTTGAGAAACTCTTTCTTAGTGAACACTTTTTACGAAAGAAATGCCAAATATGGTAGTTTTAAGTTCAACGACCTGCTCTATACAGTGATTTTCATGATTTTTAGTCATATATGTTGCATTATGCATGTCACAATTTAAAGATAATACACCAACCTATAGCTTTAACAAGTTAAAAAATATGTAAGTAATTACTCTCCTCATAACTATTTACAGAGTAATTTCCTGATTTTTTTTCTCTAATATTAATAAGAATTCGAAAAATAGGCAGACAAAGAATTCTTGCTTTTGTGAATAGATTTTCTAGAACCTGGAAATCTTCGTTTTCATGATGTAAAATTGACTTGAAGAATCTAGAATACTTTTATTATTCTTTTCCAAGATATTTTTGTATTCTAAGAATAATACTTCTTCAATATATTCTTTTCCTAATAAGAATAATGCAACATTCAATGGTGGATATAGGAATTTTGCGCATTTATAAAGCCCTTCTATTAATAGTCATCAATTTAGTTTCACATTTAAACATTGAAGTAATTTATTTTGGGTTGATTTTTTCATGTCATTTTAATAGCATTATCAAACTGCACAAGTTTTTATTTATTCATTATGACTTATACCATCCACGCTTGTACACAATAATACTTAAGTAGACACCCAATGTTTGTACTGAAGCGAATACACAAAAACAGACAAAAGCTTAACAAAGTATATTTATCAAATTGAAAGTATTATTATTTTAAAATTCCCCCGCAGTAACCTAGTAATTGAAGCAAATAGAAACCTAACAAAATAAATTTGACAAAATATTAATATTGTTCAAATGTTTTATAATTTTATTTATGTTATCTAGTTACTAAAACAGATCAGAATCAAACAATATATATATTTGGCAAAATGTTAATGTTATTCTAATACTTTATACTTTTATATATGTAACCTAATTACAAATTAGTTTCTTCCAAATAAATTTATTTGTTATTTAATTAATTATCTGCACCGTGCTTATTATCCCAATGTCCCTGGGAATCTGTCTATTAGAAATCGAACACAGCACATGATAATTTTTACAAATTGACATGGTATATGTAAACTGTGATTTAAGTTATGTGATAAGTATAATGAACAGATCATACAAAATATTCCGCAAGGTAGATCATTAAATCTAGAGCTTTGAAATTTGGCATGCAGTAATTTCTTAAGTAGTAGATGTTTATAAAGAAAGGATTTTTTTCAAATAAACTTTTACAATACGACTTTTTTTAAATTAAATTCTTAGTAGCAAATTAATCAAAATTTGAAAATTTTTCCTCAATAACTATGCAGCGTATCATTAAAAAAATTGTAGCATTTTGAAACTGAAAAAATAAATTTTCAGTAAAATTCCAAATGTATTTAATTCTAATAACTTTTTAAAAATATTTTTTAGTGTAGTTTATAACAATATTTCTTATTATAGAAGTTGATGGATTTCTATTCATACGTGTTGAGATGAATTTGAATACATTTTTTGTGTGCTTGTTATGGCACTTATATTATTAAGAATATATTTCTAAAAATGAAAATACAGATAGACGAATCAACGCTTAAAATATTATCATACTCGATGTTTCAGATTAGAGTGTCGAATTTCTTAATTTTTTATGAATATAGACAAATTTTTATATTCAAACTAAGTATAATTTTTAAATAATGAAGCACAGCAGATTCTAATAACAAGCATTTTATTTTTATTTTTAGATTTTTTTCCCAAAGAAATATTCTGTGTTACCCATTGCTGAATGTGATTTAAATTTAGATGTGGGGTTAAAGCAATATTGTGTAAAATAAATAAATCAAATATTGCTTGTGAATGAAATTAAATAAATTCGGCTTTCTGATTTATTCCGGAATGTTTAACTTCATTAATTACTTGGCTTAAATTTATCTCAAATAATAAGCACATAATAGATGAGAGTATAATTTTTCTATTGTAACTCTTTTACCTGATTTTTAAGATCAAACAGTTTTTTTTTTCTTCCCATTATGGCTTTGTGTGTTTTAGGTTCTTTTGAAAGCGTAGCAACGGTCACTAAGTAACGCATATTGAATTTTTTTAACTTCTAACTAAACACCACAGAGTAATAAATTCCGATGGTCAGAACATAGAGAAGGAAAATTCACACAAAGCGAATCGTGTCTGTGATCAGCGTATTGGTTCGAATTTTGTTAGTGTCTGAGGGAGACTGATCTAAAAAATTATATTTCATACAAGTCTGTTAAGCGAAAGAACCAATAACAAAAAACCGTAATAATAATAAATACAAAACTTGAAAATTTTCCACTTGCTTTTTCTTCTTATTATGTTATAACAAAATGTATTTTAGAAATAATGCTTCCTTGGGAAAAAACAGAATTTTTCAAAATGAAAATTGGTATTTTTTATTATTTTTTCTTAATTAACTTACTTGCAACTTAATATAATTAATTAACATCATAAAAACATTTGTCTTTAGTTGACAATATTAAATGCTAATGTGGAAAGGAAAGATTTTACTTAAAAAGTTAATACATAAATTGCGAATTCTTTTAAATCATAAATTCTCTGACACAATTTCATTAAGAACAATGATTCATATTTTTAAAAACCGTATTCTAGAAGTTACAATGAGCAATACCGATTCAAAGCAATGGACAATTTTTTTGTCTGATTTTTCTCAAGCAATATTAATGAATATTTTTTTATTTAGACATGCAATAGTTTTAGTATAATTTGTAGATTCTTTTGAGTGTAGAATTTTTTTTTACTTTTTGAAATGAGAAAAAGATTTACTGAAAACTCGTCTGCCATTTTCATGGCAATTTACTGAACTGAAAATATCGAACTTTCTTCGAATTTAAAGCAATAATAAACAAGTTAGTCGATTCAAAATTTTCGATGTAGTGCTGGAGGAATCGGATTTCACATTAATTCTTTCAGCTGCATTCGTCACCTGCATTGTGAGCAACGATTATTTTCCCCTTCCTATCCACCAATTCACAGACGTTCGTTGACCTGATGGCGATAGTTCCCAGCGACCAGAACCGCACAGAGCCAGATGGTTCCGCCGCTGCGGTTTTTACTCTTCTCGGGCCCACACAGGAAAGGGAATTTTATATTTATCTTCTTGACCTTCCCATTCACCCACGTACTGTCTCGAAGAAAAAGCCTACATTTCTCGGCGCCTTGTTAACTAACAATCTTACCTCATTTCCTAAACTTGGAGTTCTTACTAGTGGTGGATTTGGAATTTCGTGGGTTAATGCTGTACACATTCTTAGGGCGTATTTAAATAACTTGTCGATTTTGTTTCACATTTATTCGTATTCTTAATTTATTAAATGTTTTCAGGATTTATTTTAAATCAGTTTTTTCTTTATTTCATTTTGGTAACTTCGTGAAAATATACTTCATTTATTAATTTTTTTAATAAGTATACCATGGGTAACCTTGACCTAAATAATAAAATTATTACAAAATTAACCATAAATATTAGTTTAAGATTTCCTTATTTACAAACAAAAATATTTAGTAATACGATAGATTATAAAAAAATCTTAAACTTCAAGCAAAATAACATTAAAAAATATAACTTTACAGGATATGTTAAGCGAAAGATATTTAAGCAGTTAAATGAATTATTAATAGTTTCTTGTTAAATAGATAATTCGTTATTTATGCTTTATTTAATAATGAATTTAATAATTCAATCTGACTACATATTTAGTCCTAATATTTAATGATTAATAGAATTTATAAAATTTTATTTATTTAGCAATGAAATTAATAACATTTTTTATATCTACGTGCCTGCGACCCTCTAGTCGAAATTCCGCCATTGTTACTAGCCAGAAAAAATATTTCTTTTTTCAGGCTGCTTGTTTGTAAGCATCTCTCAAAATAAGCCCCAGTTAAATGAAAGACTGGATGAAAGATGAAAGACCGGATGTTAGATGAAATGAAAACAAAATAAAAACATAAATATATAATAAAATATTATTATAAAACATATATGACAAAATATTTTTTAATTAAATATAGGAAACGTTCGCGTAGTTTCTGTTACTCAATTCGAGAACATTCTAATTTATAGATGCGCTATTTTCCATTTTTCCAAGTACTTTATTTTGTAAGAAAATCAAAATTTGACGAAAGTCCTCGTATAATATGGCATCGTTAAATATGATTCGAAGATTAGAAAAATTTCCGAAGAATGCGAAACGTAAAATTGAAAATTCATAGGTTTAATATATATATATATATATATATATATATATATATATATATA
>JAPMOR010111961.1:495669-526294 GCA_026543865.1 Argiope aurantia
ATATATATATATATATATATATATATATATATATATATATAATTCAAACGTTTCCTGCTCTCCATATGCAATAAAAAAATAAAGTAATTGTAACATAAATAAATTCAAGATGATAACAATCGACGAAAACAGATAAGTTAAATACTTTATTCCAAAATCATAAAGACAACCTGGTTAACCCGAGATTCTTCCCGAAATGTTAATCCTACAACTGAACAAAGATAGTTTCTACATAATTAAAATTTCATAAAGAATTTTATAAATTCTTACTAATAGGAAATTATAAATTCTTAAATAAAATTACCATAAGAAGAAATCTTTAAAGATCATCCAACTAAAAGTAATAATTAAAAAAAACTTTTTTTTATTGAAAGAATGCAAGACATAAGACAATAAAGTTGAAAGAAGTTCAATATATATATAAAAATATCATGTTAAAACGAAATAATCCTCAAGTAACAGTACTTTTAACGTTGACAAAGAAAATATTATTGAGGGCTCTTTAAAAATGCCACAATTTGTTGAAAATTATTCTAATTAAAATAATTTTCGTCATCATAAAAATATAACAAGGTAAATCGTTTTTTTTTTAAACTTTTGATAATGGAACCCACTTTTTGTACTAATTTCTTGTTTGCATTGCATTTTTTAAAGAATCTTTACAATCATGCTACACTAGCACTTAGAAGCAGCTTTCGTGAATACATAGTATATGTTATATATAATTAAATATAACTTACTCTACATTAAAAAAACTACTCCTTGAAAATAAATTGTAATTGATATTTTGCACCCAATTTATTGTAAAACTCGATCTTTGAGGGCTTATTTAAAGCTATAATTTTTTAAAAAAAGGTACATATTTATGAGCATTTGAAATAATTCGAATCTTAATAGTATGATATTTACATTTAACTTTCTGATAAAATAAAGAACTATTCATAACTTTCTAAAAATAAAAAAATTAATCAAGGCAAAAAACAGGACTGTCCAGTGATTAATCAAATGCTGAAATGTTCAGCCTCCTTAAACCTCCTTCATTATTCAACCTTATATGGAAATTCTCCGCTTTCGATTACACCATAACCTCACCCATTCATCGCCAAAGGGCTGACGCGGAAAATAGGCCAGAATACTAAGCTGATTATAAACAGGCTTGCTCACGCAAAACATAAGATGGCTAAGAAAAGCAACATAAAACTTTGTTGAGAGCATATTTTCCCCCAGATAGATGGTCATATCCGTAGGATTGATTTATTAAATTAAGATTTTGCGTAAGCGACATCGGCCCACGTATTAAACCATACGAAGGGATCGTTTTTGAATCATTTAATAAGTTTTCTCAATTTCATTAATGGAAAAATATCGTAGAATGAAATCAAATTGAATCCTAGAAAAAGAAAATTATCAGTATCAATCATTTTTATTTAAATTTTGAAGCAAATAAAAAAAGTAATGAATAAAAATCAAATATTTTAAAAAATGTTTATATAAAAAATATTTTGTTCTCCAGATATATTTTACATAGTAAGTATCTTCATGTTGAAGTTTTAATCAATAGTTTGAAGTTTCTGTCAATAATAAAGTTAATAAATAAATAATATATTTAATAATCGAGAAGAAAAATTCAATATAGCTCATAAATAAATCCATTAAAAATGGATTTTTAGAAGAAAAAAAATAGATGGACACAAAATTGATTAAGTTCTAGAATACGCTTAAAATTGAAAATTAAACTGAAGAAAAACCTTACTTTCGAATTGAATATGTATTGATCAATAAATTTCTAACACGTACAACTACAAGCAATACCCCCCCCCTTTCAAAATAATATGTTATTAGCATCTTATACAAAAGTTCATTTAAAAAAATAAACTTCTTAAAGATTATTTGAAGCAATAATATTTATCTCATATAATTTTGTTAAAAAAGCTTTAAAGTACAAGAAAATATTTTGGTTCCTCAGAAAATTAAATTACCCTCAGCTCTTTTAAAAATAATTTTCAACAGAATTTTATTTTATTTATACAGACATTTAAAAAATCGAGGCAATGACGATTAAAAGCAATGAAACTTTTTACAATTTCTCATGAGTCGCAAAACTGGAGATGAGTCACCGTGATGTATCTACTAAATTGTTTTCCCTCTAGTGTTGCCATAGCAACCGACAACAGACCAATGTTGGGATAGTTTAGTCTGTAGCCTTCATGTTCTGAGAATGAATCACTCAGTTTCGATCGTTCTGAGAAATGACGAAACGCAATGCAGTATCCAAATATGGAAAACGAGTTTTTATTTTACTGGAACTCATTCCATTTATAAATAAATATATTAATATTTTGAGATCTATGCTTATTGATTCGATTTGATTTTTTTGTTTGCATTTTATGTATTTTATATAAAGATATGGATTTTACAGTTTAAATAATTTATAAACATGTTTAGAAAAATATGAAATGCTACAGATTTTAAATTGCTTATTGTACATCAGAATTAATAAAGTTACATTTTCATTTTTCCTCTAAGTGGTTTATTTACACTTGGCAAAACGTTTTTAATTAAAGAAATGAAAAGTTTTGGATTAACTTAAGTATCGTTCATTCAATTATTTATTCCAAATAGAAAAAATGCCTTTCCAAATTAAAAAAAAACATTTAAAACGATTAATTACATTTTATTATTTTTTTAACTTGGTCAAAATAATTCGTCTTTTTTTTTACCTTTATTTTTACTTACAATAAAGATTGAAAGTTTCTTTAAATTCAACTACAATTGTGACATTTTTTGCAATAACTGTATGGAAATGCTACAGTATAAAAATGATTCTTACATCATCTTAAAATCTTATTTCAATCTTTTCAATGGCACCAATTTTTATGCTGTATAATTTTTTTTTTTTTCGCATTCAATTTTTTCCGCATTTCCTTAAAAATATCTTAAGCAATTTTTCAACAGTACGTAGGAATTCTGAATGAATATAAAAAGTATCGCAAACGATAATACAAAACATAGAATTACGGAAGAATACCAAAGTTATTGATAAAAGTCAATAAAGTGCAGATATTTTTTTCGTTTTAGTTTTAAAATCCTAATTACCATATAATGTTAAAAAAATGAAACGTGCAAAATAATAAAATTAAACACAAATCACTATTGGCAAAGTAGATTTCAGGAAAGTAAGTAATAGTAGTAACTTAATTCTAAAAAAGATCTGAGAAAGATTTAAATTAATATTTAAAATATTAACATTAAGAAAACTGCTAAATTTTATATTGTTTTAGATAAAAATAATTAGGTTAAATTGTTAAAAAGACTAGAAATAGCAAAGTTATTTTGCTATTTTTTACGAATTTTAGAAGCGCTGAGAAAAATAAAGTAAATAGTAAAATTAACAGAATGGTTTAAGACCTTTAAATAGGATAAATTATATATCTCTTAAAAATTGGAGACTTAAAAATATTTTGTTGGATAAATTGTTAAAATCAAATTAGTTAAAATATTTAGTTAAAAATGTTAGCGACCATTAATTTCGGCGAACCAGCTGGTTGCCAAAGGCAGTTAATTTTAAATAAGTGAAGTAAAAGTAAATTATATTTTCCAAATTTTAAAAATTACTTTGCTATACTTACAAAATGACTAGAGACATAAAAAGATGCGATTACCAATTCTTCCTATTTTCTCGAAAAAGAATTGTAGATTGACGAACTAACCTATATTTGTAAAAGTCATTTTTCGCCTCATTTTATACTTATGTAAACAATTCATATTAAAAAGCTTTCACAATTTAATTTTAAAAAATGACGCCTTTTTTCTCGTTTTTATTTTATTTAGAATTATAGCGTATTTAAGCATTTTCGCCATGGGCAATGCTAATTACAAGGTCTTTCGTTTAATACAGCGGTCAATTTTGTTTCATGCATCCTTTTAAGTTTAAGGATTCGTCCCGGTTTACTTTCTTCTAAATGCCGGCTCATTTTTCACGTCCTTTTTATTTTTCTTAATTACTTAAGAACTATGGATAAATTTTAATTTGACAAGTTTGTGCTAAACAATACTTCTACTTTAGGAATTCCATAAAATTTCAGCAACTAAATCAATTTATCTTGGAACCAGTGGTGTTTAATTCATTAAGCTTAAACACCATTAAGAATTACAGACATTATTTTAAGAATCCATAATTGTTTTTAATTTTATTTGACTATTTTTCTAGGCTGAGAGTTCCATCAGTAATGAAAATGAAATAAATAAATAAAATAAGAAAGAAGAAAACAGATGGGAAATGAATAAGCCAATAACAGAGATACTGTTTGAGAATGAACACTGTACAGCGCTGAAAATCATTGAGTTTCGCTCACAGTGCATTGCTTATTGATACATCGGAAGGCGAAAAACCCTTGAGTTCCTATCCTTGAGTTTAAGCTGGCAGAGGTATTTCGAGGCAGTAGTTTGGCACATACCAACTAATAATTTTTTCTTTTTCCTTTCTCCCACTCAAAATTCGTTTTCGTTTTCTTCATTCTCCTTCCCTCCCATCTTTTTAATGGTTCGCTATTTTTTAGCTTGTTCTACGGAAACACATCACATATAATGCATATCATTTTTTGTCAGATTGTCGAAATTCTTAGAACAATTCTAGAAAGAAGCGTCGCAACCCTAAACGATTATTTGAAATTTCTTCATAGAAACCAAACGATAGAGGAATTTGTTAATTACATCTGTTATTGTCAGACAATGATCACCAAGCACCGATTTTCTGACATTATCGATACCTTGATCTTTAATAGAGATGGATGATCTACTAAATCACAGATTATCCATGACACATTCTTTATCCTCTTTAAACTTTTTATTCCAAAATACTGATGTTTTTAATGAAAATCATTATTAAAAGCCTTTTGAAGCATTACAAAAACTTCTGCGGAGGAAATGCGAAAAAAATAATACATATAACTTGCTCAATAACATTCCCCATGTCGGAAAAATCTTTTTATCTCATTAAAAACAAATTTATTTTTAATGAGGTGAAAAATTCATCCTGACACTTGCCATCCTTCTGACCGACTATCCTGATTTCTGCCAAATGTTTATAGAAATCATAAAACTGTGTGATAAAAATCTGCAAACGGCATTTACTACAAATATATTTTAAATGAAATATTCCGGATTTTTTTTATCCCAGTAGTATGTCATACTTAATGATGGTTTTTAACCATATGAAATCAAAAGTGTAAAAGTATTTTGAGGGTTCTCTTATTCTCAATAAATTTGCAGATTGCTTAACAATAACAGACATGAGGCGAGGGCCCCTAGATCCATTATGAAAAGTCGCCATTTATTGTGCCGTCTTATGCTTTATGATGAAAAAGCTTGGAAAATGGGTGCAGAACCAGTTATCGCTTTTCTTATCTAATTATGATACAGCACTATGAGTCTCGCTGCCAGCAATCTTAGCAGAATTTCAAAAATTGTAAGTCATTCTAACAAATTGGCATGTTAGCATAATTTCATGCTATTCACCATAATTTCATGCTGAATTAAAACTTTGATAAGATTACGCGTCGTTTTCAGATATTGAAATCGCCAATGACAAATTATAAATTTTAGGTGGAATCAAAAGTACTTGCTCCAGGTAATATGGATGAAATAAAAAAAAATCCCTCAGGTATTTCAAATGGAATCAAAAGAATGCGTTCCAAGTTATTTAAATAAATAAATTGCCATTTTAGACCACATATCTGATCTATTTGAAATGATCTGAAACTTTTTAACCACTTCCGGAGACAATTACAATCTACTGGCGGAGTTCGGATTTGAAAAATAAAGGTTTAAAAACAGATTCCATTCTAAAAAACATACATGGAACCAAAAACACATTAAAATTTGAAACAAATTATCAGATATTCCTTCGTTGCACATAGATACTTTAAAAATGAGATGACGATTTATTAAATTAACATTTAAATTAAGAAATATGATCACACAAACCTTTTGTGCAACTATAAATTAAACTCAAAGTTGAGGAACCAGCAATTCAAAATACATGTTAAGGAAATTGTAGCATGGTCTCTTTCCGTTGACGGAAAATCATGCTTTCTCATTAATAATTAGCCTTTCTTAAATATAGAACATTTATTAATAGTGGTTAATTAATGGTTTAATTAATTAAGTTTTAAACTTGAAAAAAGATGATTGGGAAATTTTTCAGTCAAGATAATTCTTTGTTTTCCTTTCCTTAAAGACACAGCGACTACGTTCGGAATGCTGTAAACCATGCAAAAAAAGATTCAGCTTATTGGATTAATGTAACATAAATTAGTTGGTTTATATTTATATCTTTTAAAATATAATATGGTGAAGGAAATGCAAAACAGTTAGTACACCCTCACTTTTTGCAGTTACTAAATCAGCAGATGAAATGTTTAGCAATCGACTTTAAAGGAAGATAAAAAAAATTGGTTCCATTCATCAAAACTAATTTTGTTTCCAACTAGTTTGTAATGTAAAGTTGTCTTTTCAAAATATATGGAGAGATATTCATTTTTAAGCTATTATGAGTACATTAATAGTGTTATCATACGGCTCAAAATAAATCCATTATCTAATCTTTATACCTAGTGAAGAACTCTAATGGCTAACTACGAAATTATTTTCTTGTTTCTTTGCATTAAGTAAATATAGCCGACTATTTTTCGATTTATTCGCATTATTATTGCATGGAATATTATTCCATGCAGTAATAATGTAATAAAAATATTTTAATCAAGATAATTTGATTCAATTTATTAGATTAAAGTAGTACTTGGATTTTCAGAAGGTTATATAAATGAAGATAATAATAGGATATAGAAGATATATCTTATTACGAGCATTTAAAAAATAATCAGATATTTGTGTTGAAAATAACTGAATAATATGGAAGGATTTTTAAATTCCCAAATTATGTTGGAATTGCTAATATCAAGAATTGATTCTTAAATACAATAATGCTTCAGGGCATAAAATATTTTAAGCTTTTTTTTTAAATCATACGATCTAGATAGCAATATAAAATAATTACTTCTTTTTATTGCAGTAATATTTCCTTTTTGAAAAAAATATTAGCAGTAAATAGATGACAGAGATAACAATGATCAAACTGTAACGTACTGAGATGAAGCTTCGATATTCGCAAGCACACCCAGCTACAATCCAGAGTAAATGAGTTTATTTGCACTACATGAACTTTTTTGTGTAGTTTTCTTTATGCATTTCAACTAAAAATCTCTAGGTTGTGCAGGAAAGCAAGTCCTCTTGACCTCATTCTCTCTCAAAATTTCAATCTAAATTAATTCCTTTATCTAAGACATTTTCGTTTCATCATCAAAAAATTTCAATGCCCTTTAACGGAGTAGTCTGGTTTTCATCTCTTGAGACAAGAGAAGTATCGCGTTGATAAATAACAATAACATCAAGGAGGGCTCGGGTTGGTAAATAACAATACTTGCAGATGATCCATCCGAATCGAACCACAGACGCTCCTTTCGGCAAAAAACAAACTGTTAGAGACTATATTAATGATTAATTTCAGGTGCCATTTAAATTCTTACGCATTACGGATTGTGCATTTAATTCTGCATCACTTTCTGAGCAACTTCATATTTATTAGCATTTGTTTTTTATTTGAATTTTGTTTTACGAAGTTCCGAAAAAAATGCTGCAATCTTCAAAAATATTATCTAGTTATATTGATGAATTTTCTTTGTTCAGACTTCCATAACTCCAAAAAAAAAAAAACGATTCTTTTTTTTAATACAATCTCTCTAATAATTCAAAATCCCAAGAAAACTTGGCATATGGTCAATATATAAAAATTATCGGTAGATCAATGTACAAAAATTACAGAAATTTGTCAAAAGAAACATTTGTTTTATGAAAGTGATAAAGATATACGTAAAGAGATATGTGGATATAATTTTGCACTTAGTTTTATCTCCAGAAATGTATATGTTTATAAATGTTCTTTCAAATTCATTACGAAGAGTATTCATATGCATGTGAATACTCTTCGCCAATACAATAATTGTAAAAAAAAAAAAAAAACTTGCTGTGAGTAGATCTTAGTACATGACCTTAGTGCAACATAGTAAAACAAAAATGGATTTTAAAACAAATCAATCAGTGTAAAGAGATAGTATTCTAAATGTACACTAGATTCTTTTATATTTAAGTTTGAACATGGAAGTATGATCTAAGAACGCTGAACTAAAGTTGAGCGAAAACTATATTGATAAGTTTGAATATGCGAGAAAAACCGAGAGGAGATTTGAATATATATTCACAAAACTTTCAAAAAACTTGTTTATTTAAACTAAAATACAATACAGTATGTAGCGTTGAAAAAAATGGTAAATTGGACAAGGATATTATTTTTCTCACCCTCATTAATTTAGGTACATAGCTTCCTATAATTTAGTGCTCATCATCATATTTGACTTTTAAAAGTAAAAAGAATAAAAGAACCAACGTTAAAGCTGGTCTTCATGGCATTTTTTAAAACTAACGCTCGGGATATCGTATTTTCTATGTCTCAGTTTGTCAAATCATTTACAACTAGATATAGTTTATAAATTTCTTTTTGGATTTCCTAATGTGAATAAAAAAAATTATTACTAAGCTTACTTTTTACTTTCTTGTATACGTAGTGTAGAGAAAGTGTTGTAATCGCAAACGAAATTCCTGATTTAGACGAATCTCCGCGTTTTAGACCACCCCCGAATGCGAAAAACACATTTTTGGAAAATGTCCGTCTGTTTGTCTGTCTATGACAAGGATAACTAAAAAGCGCTTTGAACTAGACAGTTGAAATTTGGTATACGGTCTAACACCAAATTTGCTGATTTATAATAAATTTTGAATAAATTTGAGTAAAATTTTGAGTCAAGGAAGTCTGGCTGTTCGGCTGGTTGAATATAAACTCACACAATAACTATAAAACGAATAAGGCTAGATGCCTAAAATTCGGTACTTAGATTTAACATTTACAGTATAGATAATTGTGAAATTTTAGCCAAATTGAATTATGGGTTGACTGTCTGTCGGTCTGTGGTTTCAAAATTAAGTAAATGCTATAATTCAAAATGTTATGACTTAATTACATCGAATTTGGTATAAGATTTGGGACTACAAGTGCAATTTTGTATCAAATTTTTGTTTCAATCGGTTGAGAAAATCATAACAAAAATACAAATTCGATTTTCGGGTACTACTAACGCATGTCAGGGATTAATCGTCAAATAACTCGACAAGGATGACAGGATAGATTCAGTAAAAATGCTAAATTCACTCTAAAGTTAATATTTTATGCCAGTGCCATGTAAGATGTCCTCTGGCATGACAAGTTTATTGGAGAATGTGAGAGAAAATTTTGGGGAGATAACTGCTGCCAGTTTCTTTCAATATTCCATATAATGCCTAAATTATTTTAGTAGAATTAGATGCATGATTTCAAAAGGAATGATCAAATATTTTAAGAAATTTTATTGTTGTCATATACTCTAAATCAATTTTTTTTAAATTAGGAACTATTTTGCCATAACAACTAATAAAATTTAATGCTAAGACCATGTAAGATAATAACTGCGACCGTAGAAACTACAACTTTCTTTTTCGAATTACGTCATTTCGAACGATTGACAGTACGAAATTCTATTGGTCGAAAACCTGATGATAAAACTACCGCGAACTGAAATCGCGTCACTTTGGTTTCCGGAGCGAGATTCGTCACACGTCTCGTGCGTTAACCGCCTTAAATATATCCTGATCTGCTTTTAGGTAAATGATTTTGTATTTATTATTTTCGAAGATGAGTTTTTTTAGGATAAATTAAAAATCCATTAAAAATTTTTTGTATTGACTATTATCTGAAATTAATTGTAAAGTAGGATTTCCGTTGTTTGATTGCTATCGTTTCGCATAAGTTATACCAACTGAAATCTGTTTTTTTAAAATTTTGGCTTTCATCTTCGAAGTTAATTTTGTATTTGAGAGAATTTTGGCTGTTGGAAAATATGACTGTATGTTACTAAAGCTGGTTAGAATAAAACTTGGACATAGCATCCTTCCATCATGGCGGATGTCGGCCATTTCTCGATTCACCGGTTTGGGGTGTGGCAGACCTACCTCATCTGCCACATACGCATTTATGATGGCTGACAGATTTATGACACATTCTTTTTCGTGAGGAATGAATCGTTTTGCGAATACTATGTATTAAATCATTCTTTTCTTGAAATTGTCGTAATTATTACTGAAGGTTGAGATGGCATTTTGAATATTTCCAAACTGGAATGTTTGGTTTAATGAATACTCTTGCTGCAACTATTAAAGGCGATTCTTCTCAAATTAGACAGTATTACTGATGTATGTAGTTTCTAAATAATTATTTCAATTGAAATAAAACCAGAGAATTCAATTTCTTGAAATCATTTGAATAAGCAATTTTAATTTTTTTTTTATTAGCAATTCAAAATTGGGAGTAGAATCGTTGAATATTGGGATCTTAAAATTTGATATTGTAATTTGTCTATAACAATCTTTATTAAACTGTTTAAAATCTTTATGTTCAGAAAAATGGAGTGTTTTTTGTAAAGGAATTGATTGTATCAGTTTTTGGAATGAGATAAAATAATCTAGTATTCATAAAAGTTTGTATGTAGTTCGCTAAAAACTTGTTCTTCTCTTAATACTGTATTGTTTAAATGATTCATTAAGTTACTAATATTTCTTGCTGATGAATTTATTTATAAATCCAGGATACTCTTTGCTTATACTGTATTATTTTCTGTAGGTACTAAAAACATCTCAAAATGCGTGAATGTATCAGTGTCCATGTTGGCCAGGCTGGTGTCCAGATCGGTAATGCTTGTTGGGAATTGTATTGTCTAGAACATGGTATCCAACCTGATGGCCAGATGCCTAGCGACAAAACAATTGGAGGTGGAGATGATTCTTTCAATACATTCTTCAGTGAAACTGGTGCTGGCAAGCACGTTCCCAGGGCTGTCTATGTTGATTTAGAACCAACTGTTGTTGATGAAGTCCGAACGGGCACATACAGACAACTTTTCCACCCAGAACAATTGATCACAGGAAAGGAAGATGCTGCCAATAATTATGCTAGGGGCCATTATACAATTGGAAAGGAAATTGTCGACCTTGTCTTGGATCGTATTCGAAAGTTGGCTGACCAATGTACTGGCTTGCAAGGTTTCCTTATCTTTCACAGTTTTGGAGGAGGAACTGGTTCTGGATTTACCTCCCTGTTGATGGAAAGATTATCTGTTGACTATGGCAAGAAATCAAAATTGGAATTTGCTATTTATCCTGCTCCTCAGGTAAATATTAATTTTTAAAATATCTGTTAATATAGATGTGTTCAATTGTAATCAAGATATTAAAATAGAATATTTATTTCTTACAAGATAATTCTGTAAAATTTTTTATATCTATATTTTTTATTATATTCTATGTTTTTAAAAAAATAGGTAGATAATATTTGGATATTTTTTAGAATTTTATATTCTTTTAAATGAATTGCTGAAGGTGTAGGTGAGAGATTGAATGCATAAGCCTTGTTTCTAATAGATTTTTATTTTTCTAGGTATCAACAGCTGTTGTCGAACCTTACAATTCTATCCTTACTACACATACTACTCTTGAGCATTCCGATTGTGCTTTCATGGTTGACAATGAAGCCATTTATGATATTTGTCGCCGAAATCTTGATATTGAACGACCTACTTACACCAACTTAAATAGATTGATTGGTCAAATTGTATCGTCTATCACTGCGTCTCTGAGATTCGATGGAGCCCTCAATGTTGATCTAACAGAATTCCAGACCAATCTTGTACCTTATCCTCGAATCCACTTTCCTTTGGTGACTTATGCACCTGTAATATCTGCTGAGAAAGCTTATCATGAACAATTAACAGTTTCAGAGATCACCAATGCTTGTTTTGAGCCTGCTAATCAAATGGTTAAATGTGATCCTCGACATGGAAAATATATGGCCTGCTGCCTTCTGTATCGTGGAGATGTTGTCCCTAAAGATGTAAATGCTGCCATTGCTGCTATCAAGACTAAACGTACCATCCAGTTTGTAGATTGGTGTCCTACTGGTTTTAAGGTAAATATTGCAATTCCATATACATTATAAAGTTGTATACATGTTCAGTTTAATGTTATGGTCTCAAAATCTATAGTTTAAGTAATTAAAATAAATAAGAATTGACTATTAAAATATTATATATGATTACTTTCTTAAAATTCCTACATTTTTAAAGTTTAACCGATTTTTATCATTTTAAATATTACTAATTTTTTTTTAAGGTGGGTATTAACTACCAACCACCAACTGTTGTTCCTGGTGGAGATCTTGCTAAAGTACAGAGAGCTGTCTGTATGCTTTCCAATACCACTGCTATTGCTGAAGCATGGGCCCGTCTTGACCACAAGTTTGACTTGATGTATGCCAAGAGAGCTTTTGTTCATTGGTATGTAGGTGAAGGTATGGAAGAAGGCGAGTTTTCTGAAGCCAGAGAAGATTTGGCTGCTTTGGAAAAAGATTACGAGGAAGTAGGAATTGATTCTACTGAGGGTGCAGAAGATGAAGGCGACGAAGAATTTTGAGATGTTTTTGTTGCCTACTTTTGTAACAAACAGTGTCATTAAATATACTTAAAACATGCATTTCTTTGTCATTTATTAGAATCGTAAGTTGTAAAATAAAAATTTAAGATTTATGAACTTTTAATTAAAAAAAATAACATTTTAGATTAAGTTAAACATTATAATCAAAAGGCTCCTTATATTAAACTACATATGGTTGGCTGAAAAAATTTAAATTTAAATAGATCCTACATTTGTTTTCTAATTTTGTATATCAAAAAATATTTATCTTAATCAAGTTTTATAAATATTTAACAAGAAAGATCTTTATATATATTTAAATATTGTATTGTACATTTTGTTGACAGAAGAACAAGAACTTCATATTTGTTAATCTAATATTAATGGTTTAAACTGAATAGATTTTTTTTGTTTAATATTTCTGAAATTAAAGATACCGGGTGAGTTAAAATTTTAATTTGAGCTATTTTAAATAAGAGTTGATCATTTTTAGTTATAATTAAAATTATTAAATTCCTTAATTTTAGCCATGTATAAAAAATATCTCTTCGTACTATGAAACATTAAAATGAACATCTATTTAAAGCAAAAAAATGTCCATGGGTTCATCTTAGATTTTGAAAATACTTTCTCTTAATAAATAGCAGGTTTTAAGTATACAAGTTAGTATATTGTTTTAAAGAAATGGAAGTATATTCTTCAGATGTTTGGAGAGGAAACTTATTCTTACTGGTATACATATTTGATTTTTTGCAGTGTTCAGCTTTCGAATTGGAATATCAGCATTGTGTTGCATTAATTAAATGAAATTTCCAATTGTTTTCAAAAGTTGCAGGAATGAAAATGCTCTATTTGTTTTTTATTTTTTTGAGTACTTGCAAGTAATTTATTTATAATTCCTATCATTATAAGATTACAGAAATAAAGCTTTTATTATGAAGATAAATTATTGCATCTCGTGATTGATTCCGCAATCAAGCAAAATGAATGATTTGAATTTTAAAAAATTGTAAGCATTAGAATATTTTTCAAATATATTGTTTTTGCATTTAATTATGTACATAAATAAGATTTATTTCAAATTATGGATGCTGGCATATTTACAGACTAAACTGAAATAAATTATCCAAGCAATGTAATCTTGTACGTATAGAATGTATGCACATTATGTAGTTACTTCCACAGGGATAAAATTTTTTATAGAATATGTACTTTGAATTTATAAGTAAAATGCTTATATCAAGGGATGCTTAAGTTACCAAGTATAAATTTGATAATTTGAATATTGAAATAAATTGTAAAATACATCAGTAAAAAAAAGTAATGTTTGAAAAAGATGGTTATAATATGTTCTCTTCATATATTTGAAGTAATTATTAAAAGTTATAACTATAATATTTTAGTGAATTTTACTACTTAAGAACTTGTTAAATTTAAGAAACTTTGTAATTATAATTTCTTATAAATAAAAAAAATCATTTAAGTTGAACTAGTGAAATTAGGTATACAATATTAATATTATTTCTTTTTGGCAAAATCTTACCAAGTGAAGTCTGTCTATGTATACTTGAAAATTATTTAGAATGAAGTAAATTAATCTTCAGTAATTAAATTATTAAAAAGTGAAATTATTACTAAGTTTTGCAACAAATCCAACAGTGAGGAGTCTATCAAATATCTAGTATATTTGCATGGGTTTGAAAGACTCATAATTGCATGAAATATAATATTTCACTTTTTTTTTTTTACAATTAACAACAAGTTATATGCAAGTGCTATATTATGCAACATATATATTATATTTCAGGTATAATGGATAATGACAAATTATTATTGGGAGCAGGAAAGGTGTTATTTTTGGATTTAAAAAAAATATGCATATATATTGAGTAGCTATTAAATAATTTTTTTAAACAAGGTATAAAGTTCTGGAAAATCTTCAATAAGTTAGAAAATAGAAGTAGGGAGTTTTGATTGCTTTTGCATCATTACCTGAAATCCACAATATTGTTATTTTATTCAGGTTTATTTGGTAAGTTTCATTTTTTGTAAAACATTTTTAAATGTATGGATTAAGAAAATGCTTAAAAAGTAATATCTATTTTCATTAATTTTATTTAGGAAAGAAGATTTATTAAATTTCTGAATAATTTTATTATATATTTTAATTTACTTTTAACCAGCTTCCAATACAACCTGAATATATTCACTTCTGCAATTCAAAGTTGATTTTTCTAGTTTTATCACATATAATAATGACATGACACATGCCAGAATTAGCTTTAAATATAATAATAAGATAAGTATAGATGTAAAGGCGAGAAATATTTATAAATAAGTTTGAGTTCAAAATTTTAAAAAGATAGTAATCTATTATATAACGACAATTTTTTGAAGTTATATGCATAAAAAAGAATCTCTTTGTTATATAATAAAACTTTTTATTTGAAAATTTTGGAAAATCTTGAAATATGATTATACAGTGGCTATACAAAAAGTGTTCGTACACCAACAAGAATCAATTAAAAACCTCATAATTTATCCTTATATATTCTTATTTTTACATGAAATTTTTTTTCATAGCATATTTTTACAGTTCTTAATAAAGCAGTGAAGAATAAATTTTAATTACGATGCAAATTATTTTTTTAAAAATGACAATAAATAAAATTGCACAAAAATAGGACACAAAAGTGATCATACACTTTAAAAAAACATCGCTAAATATGAAATTTTCTAAATTTTTATAAATGTTTAGTATTTAGTAGGATATCCTTTATTCTTTATAACAGCTTTTAAACGTTTGGGCATAGATTTAACTAAACGGTCGGTTACTTCTGCACCGATCTTGTTCCATTCTTCGATTATTACTGCTTTCAGTTGAATTTTCGATTTAATGTCGTGACTTCTTATTCGCACCTCTAATTCTATCCAGATATGTTCTATGGGGTTTAAATCCGGTGATTGAGCTGGTGTTTTAAGGGTTTGAGGGCAATTATAGAGGCAAAAAAGACGAACATTCATGGCCGTGTGCTTAGGATCGTTGTCTTGGTAATGCACAAAGTTATTCAAAAGGCTCAATTTTTGTGCTGACACTTTTAAATTATTATTGAAAATATTTATATAAACTCTATGATCCATTATACCATCAATGAATACTAAATTGCCTACTCCAGCCGCTGATATACACCCGCAAACCATGACACCTCCACCGCCATGTTTTACTGTTCCAACTAAATTCTTGGGATTAAGTTCGTTTTTTTTCTCCATACAATGATTCTCCCATCCGACCCAAAGATGTTAAACATACTTTCATCTGCAAATAAGACACGATTCCAATAGCTCTCTGGCTGGTTTATCATAGATTTGGCAAATTTAAGCCTAGCAATTCTGTTCTTCGGACTTACAAAGAATTTTCTTCGTGCAGAGCGGCCATGTATACCAGCATTCCGAAGAATTCTACGAATAGTTTCACAGGAAATAGAAGTTCCATTTGATTCATTATATTGTGAAGTAAACTTTATTGCACTCAGACGTGGATTTTTTAGAAATTTCGTCAGAATATTTCTTGGACTTCTAGCTGACAGAATTTGAGGACGACCATTACGAGACTTGTTTGCAATCCTTTTTCCATCTCTGTAACGTTTTATTATGCTTTGAACCGTTGAATGAGGTAGATAAGTTATAGTTGCATAGCCTCTAATTGATTTTCCAGCTTTAAAATGAAATATAATTAATTTTCGTACGTCTAAACTCGTTTCTTCACGAATGCGCGTCATATCTAAGAATAAAGTAAATAGAATAAATAATTGTGATATTAAATACTGAAATCAAACGATTTTAGTGTATTTTTCAATTAGAAGAAAAACAAGCCGCAAAAGATATTTTTATGATGAATTTAAATAAATAATGTTTGGATGTACGAAGACTTTTGTGTTCTAATTTTGTGACATTTTTTATTTATTTATTTTTTAGAACAATACTACTTGATTTTTTATAAAAATATTTGTTCAGTTTTATTAAGAGCTATTTAAAGATGCTAATTAAAAAGAACCAACTAATAAAATGTTTTATTAAGAAGTATAGAACACAATTTCTGCAAATTTCTTTAGTGTACGAACACTTTTGGGAGCCACTGTATTTTTATTTAATTAAAAAAAACTGAAATATTTAATCTACTACAATTCTTTTTAAAGAATCTTAAGATTCATATTTTATGAAAATCTTATAGGTTTTGATAATAATTTTATCCTTTCCTAGAAATGAATACTGTGAATATATAATTAATTAAAATCTTCATTAAAGTGTTTTTTTTTTTTTAATTTTCCGCCATTATGGTAACAACAATCAAGTAGAGTAGTACTTTAGCAACACGTCAGCTAATATTTTTTGTTGTGCATCTAATACATGAATTTTAGAAAACAAATTTAAAGATAACCACATATTGATTGAGAAATTAAATTAAAATGGGATATATAATATTTTAGCGCTATTTTTAAAACGAATCTCAAAAAGAATTTTTCACTTGTTAAAGAATAAATATTTGAAATAAGTATTTTTAAAAAAATCGTCTGCTCACGAATTTTCGTAGATATTGTTTGCCTTCATTTTAATGTTCAGCATTTTTGCACTTCTTTCCGCATTATTTTATGGATCTCTTGATATTTGGTGTAAATTGTTTGTTAAGAAAGAAGGTGAGTGGAATATTTTTCTTTTGCTGGAATTCATATTGTCTGGAAGAATAACTCTAATAGCTTCCGTATGTTCATTCAACTTTGTTTTCCAATCAGTTCTGCTATTTTTTTTCTCTCTGTATAATAGGATAATCTTTCATTTAATAATGCTTGTTATTGAAACATACAACAGAAATTTTTAATTTGAATGGCATACATTTGGAATATTCTAATTTGTATACAAATGTATATTATTTTAATCATGATACAAATTTAGACTTTTAAAAATTGTTCTTCCGCTAAAATAGCAGCTGTAGATAGATACCTTAGAACATCTTTTAAAAAAGGCTTAACAAAATCTTCTTCATTAGTATTTCATAATACCAATTTCATAATAACAATTTCGTATAACCTCTAAAACTTTTAGTAATTTTTTTTATTGCTGATGTTGCAGATATATAATATTGCATTTAGAAAATTAAAGAACAATTACGGCAAATCTAAATCCGAATCTTGTATGGATTTTCTTTCCATTTGAAAAGTTTCCACATACAATTTAACGAATACTTTGTTAAATAAATACTTTTGTTAACTTAAAATTATATTTATTATGGGAAAATTTTTATTAATACATTGTAATTTTTTTTTTTAAAAAAATTAGATCATTTGTGTTTTTTTCTCTGTAAGCAAGTAATTGGATATCATTTAGTATGCTTTACGATCACGATTCTTCTTGAATTTTTATATATGAAAAGAAAACACTTTCCTAGCCCGAGAATGCTAAATTTCAATGTGTGAGATTTGTTGCAGTTTTATTTCTAAATTAGGTTTGTAAAGTGTTATATTTTATAATTTAGAATTATTTATACGGTTATCACAAATTTTAAAATTATATATTAATTAACTGATTATATAAACATTTAAACTGATTATATACGTACATATATAAATAGAGAAATTTTAAATTGAGAGTAAAAATAGTTGAATTTATATGCTATTAATTAACTAAATTATGCACTTCTCAAACAACTGAATGTTGTCATTGCTGTTATAATTATTTGAATCATCTATGACGATAATAGTAAAGTTCAGATGTATTTTTTGGCCCACAATTTAAATATTTCAGATCTTTTTTTACTATTAAAAGTTAAAAAAATGTTGAAGTTTTTTCTCGACGCATATTATTAAGAACGAATAACAGTTTTTGCTTTAAAATTTTATCAGGCATACTATACGCCATGATGTTTTTCATTTTTTCGTGAATCTCACTAGAAAATAGAAATTTTGCTAGTTTTAGATTAAAAATATTTGTAGTAATAAGTTTTTTCATTCTCTTTTTTTATGGGCTATAAACTTTCCATTTAATAAGTTTTCTTTGAATGTTATTATACTAGTCATATTTGGAGAACAGCCGGCCTGATGGGATTAATAGTCGTTAACTTTTTTAATTATATATTTTAAGCATCTTGGCCTTAATAGCTTTTTCAGCATATTTTTAAACTTCAGTTTTGATAATCATATACTTTGCAGAGACAGGAGTTAATACTTTTATTTGAGAGTATGCAAGAAGGTTTTGAAGAGACCACTTCCACTAGTTAAGTTATATTGACAAATGGAATCCAGTTAAAATCTTAGCAGCGAGCACTGAAGAATACTTTATAGCATTTGCACTGTTGAAACCCTCAAATAAAGCTGAAAAATACTGACGGGTCATTGCCAATTATAGTTAAATAGGTAAACATGGAATGAGATAAAGATAAAATTAGTTAAGAAACAATTTTAATTGTTTGAAAAATTTTAAAAGTAACAAAATTGAAATGAAGTTGATGCGAAGCTTTAAATAACTTGGATTTAATGTAAATTCAGTGAGTTGCACTTTTTTTTACAACATAAAGCACAGCTCAATATTTTCATTAAAAAAGATCACAATTTCAACCAACAGATTTCAGATTTGCTTAGTGGGTAGAAACTGGTAGGTGGAAGCTAGTGGGTAGAAACAACTTTTTTCTGTTGTGAAAGATTGAAATATAAAGAAATTTACCTGCATTTGAATGATATTGTAATAGATGAGTGTTTATATTTTAAAACGAATAGTAAAACTTGTCTTTTAATAATTCATTAGGTAGTTTCCCAGCTGTAATCGTGACGCCTTGAAAGCTTATGGTCGTATACTAGATAAGAAATAGTATTCTTTTTTTTTTCCTTATTCCATGAACTTGATAATAGATTGAAATCTATCCATTGAAAAAAAAATGTGTTTTCATAAGATTAAGTATTTCATATAGGCGTACAAAGAATTCAGAAGCTTTAAAAATGGGTTCACGGTTTTTATTGTGCAATTTCTTCTCTCAGCCTGCATATTAAAAGATAAAGATAAATTTCATTTGTTAATGAAATGATGTTTATCGATCATTCTCTGGCTGAATTTTTGATATCCTCCATATTATTGGATAGGACTTCTTTTTTAACATACTGAGTTATTGCATACTTCGTACTACATACTGAGTTAAAAATAAAATAAACTGTTTGTAAAATTAAAATTAGAACATTAGAGATACTATAATGAATCGATAATCTGGACATAAATAAACCTTAGGACACGAGCGCATATTTTCTAAAGTGTGTTTTCAATTCAAGAAGAGCTTATTTCTGGGTGTATTGAATATGACAGTTATTCCATTTATATTGATTGACGATAATTTCAAAGCAAAAATTAATAATGAATTATAGAGTTTATAAAATAATTCTACGTTGTCATTTTATAAATACCATAGATATTATAGAACTTTAGTCCCTTCACATCTTTCTTTTAGGTAGATTATTTATAGGAAGATTACTTATTTTAAATGATTCTCATGCTCTAACTTCAAGAAAATTTTTACAAAACTTCACCGATTGAATTTCAATCGGCCTTAGATCGGATATACAGAGTATTGAAGGTCTAATATATGTAGTAAGAAATATAAGGAATATAACCAACCTAACATATATTGTAAGGAGTGTAACAACAAGAAGAATTATTTCTATTGGGTTTTAACTGGCATGAGATATGTTGTAAAGAAAGCAAAAATATCGGATGAATTCGTAGTTGAGCTGTGAAAATTAAAATGGAAGAACGGTGTGGAGGTATTGAAATTTTCGTTTATCCGTAACTTCCTTAGGATTGAAGATACAAATATAAATCAAATTAGACGAGTCAGTTTCTCATTATTTTGAATAAATTTTTTTTCTATAACTGTCGTTGTTTATAAGTTACAGGCTGATAATTGATTTTCAATACAATAATTTTTAACATGATTTATATTGTTAATATAAAACACATTAAAATTAACAAATGGAATTTCTTCGCTTAGTTCCTTTTCTTATTTTGAAATGTTTTGAAATTTTAATACTTTTTAATAATTATTCTTTTGATTTATATGAATATGCACATTTTAAAGCATGCATTTTCCTGGCACTTAGTTATATAATAAAAACTGAAAACAACATAATAAATTTACGTGTCCACGCATCAGCATCTTTCCAGGATTATGGCCGAATCAGCCCACTGAGTTAAATGTATTTGGGCAAGACGCAATTGCATTATTATAATCTATGCCTTTTATATTTATTTACATCTAAATAAATTTTAATTGTAAAATTGGTGTCAGAATAAATGCTTCCTTCAAATAGGAAATAACGGCTTTTGTTGCTGACAATCAATACACCCATTGTCTCAACTCAGATTGTAACAGTCACTATTGTCGGTTTTCATTTCATTATATCTGCGTCCGTATGTTCTTGGGGAATAATTCCCTCTCCCTAAGTTCTAAATTCAGCTACCATCAATTACTTTTAATGTTTTTGTGAGGATAAGAGACCTTAATTTTTACAGTTATGCATTGCAGCATTTAATAAAAATCATTAAAAAATAAACAAAACCAGACTTGCACATATAATTTTTTTGTACATTCTTCTTTGTGAACTATTCCTTTGGCGTTGCCCTATTGCATTGCATGTATGGTTAAAGATTTAATCTACGCACACACACACATGTATACGAAACGACTAAAATATGCATAAATGTATAAAAAATATAATTGAAATTTTTTATTGTCAATAAACTAGCTGATCAGTAAAAAAGGCATGTAATAAATAAATAAAGATATGAAAATATGGACTTTCATCTGGTAATAGGAATAAAATAAAAATTAACATCAAATAAATTATTTATATTTTAATTAAGCTAAAAAAATGTGTTGAAATGTGAACATTAAGTGACCAGTTTATTCAACTAGGAGGCTCATTATATGTACTGCCTAGTGCCGCAAAATATCAAAGACACCATTATAACGGTACAATTTCAAATTTCAGCAAGAAATTACTATGTTGACTGTGTAATAATTAAAATGCTAGAATAAGGAATGAAATTTTGGAAAGATATGAGGAGTGAGTCACTAAATATAAATAAAAATAATAAAATTTTATAAATTATTATACTTTATTATTTTTCAATTATTATAAAAAGTGAGCTTGATTAAAGTTCAACATAGTTACATTAATTTGTACAATATCCTTTCTTTACGGTTACTTTCAAATTGAATCTGTAAGTTAATGATGCTTTCCAAGAAATTGAAATGCTTCGGATAGGAGATAAGTTGACCAAAATCTTTCTTATTTACATTAATTCTGTGATATTGAAAAGAACAATGTTTCAATTCAAATGGTGTAATAAATATTTATAAATCAATATTCTAAATGAAAATCATAATGTTTTTTTCTTTCCTGAGAAGTAAGTGTGCAGTAATCTTATTGAAGGATACTCAAACAGCAAAGATACGAAGAACGCTGAAACTAGTGTCCACATCAACAAATGAACCAGGACTGGTATCTGAAATAAAGGTTTTCATTAATATGACAATATATAAAAAAATAATAGCACAGATAAAATAAAGTATGTACTAAAACAGTTCACTTGATTTCAGGATTTTATAAAATTAATAGGTACTTGAATAGGTTTATTTTGTTAAAGTTTATATTCATAATTAACTTCAAACGCATCGCTACAAAAATGAAAAGATCATCCTTTTTTCTCAACATTGTTGCAATATTTCCTTTTCGATTTTTCTTAAAAGAAGATAACTAAAACATTTCATTTCTTCAAATAAGTAAGTGATTCTTGACTTTTATTTGAGTAGGTGACTTTCTGTATTCCTAAATTTTCAGATGTGATTATATCATGTTAGTGACATCGAAAATGCCATTTATTACACAGAAAGTAGAAGATTAGGTAAAGGAATAGCAAGAACAAGGGTTTTGTATGGGTGCAGTGAGTTTTAAAGTGGAAATTTTGAGTGTCTAATTACTACACACAGATTCATTTGAAATGCAAATTCTGAAACATTAAAAAAAAAATGTGATGAGAATGAGTGTATTCGCTATCAAAGAAATGACCATTGATGATTGTTTGTCTCTGGAGATGTTGTGGAAAGTATGAAAGAAGTCATTTTGGACTTAGCTATTGTTGATTTATAGTTGGTCCGGGCTAATAATTTCTACTGTTTTATAAATCTAAATTATCTTCGAGAGTTTCTTAGTTTAGATATGAACGTCATCAAAAGCGATAAACTTCACAAGTTGAATACTATTTAATTTGTCCGTGTTTTAGAACGGACGTCTAATTTTTCTAGTCTAAAACGGACATTTAATTAGTAGAATGTACATCTAAATTTTAAATAAAATAAATAAATGGTTGCAGAGAGAATAGGAGAATGCAAACGCCCTTGCGTTTGGTGATATTCCGCCTGGCAGTGGTAAGGAGAGGAGAGGATTAAATTCCTGAATATTCTACGATATACATTCTGCGTCTTTTTACAAATATTATGGATGTTTGTCTAATAATTTGGTATTGCAACTGTTCAAAGCGAACAATTGTTTTTTTTTGCTTATCTTTTTTAATACATTTTGATTAAAAAATTAATTTTGAAAAAATTTATAGTTAATTCAAATGATTTATTATTTTGAGATAAAAATATCCGAATATTAACTATTATTGAATAAACTTGTACATACCCATCCCAAGTTGAACAGCAAGCCTTTAGAGATGTCAATTTCCTCCAGAAATGTGTCAAAACTTAAAAAGTACGCCTCTAATACTATAGTTTCTACGAGGAAAGCACAGAATGATAGGCGAGAAATTGGCTTAAGCATCGGATACGAAAATAATTTATTGATGAACCCTGAAAAGAATCACGAATTAAAAAAAATATGTATGAACTGTTGTAGTTACACTGATTGATGAAGAAAAAATCATAACATCATAAAGAACTAAATTTTATAACAAAAAAGAAAGAAAAACATCTTAACATTAATACATAGGTTAAGTCAACTTTCCTAATTGCTTCTGGTAAACTGATTGAGATTTAAAAGATTTCAATAAACATTTTCTGTATTCTAAGTGCAATCTGTTACTTTTTTATAGTATTGAGCCTGGATAACGGATAATCAAATTATGCTAACTTCAGATTTTTAGTTAATCGGCGAAAGCCTCTCAAATTGTGTGTGTATTGGGTGAGTGCAAAAGTTCTACCCGTTTTTGGATATGCATATTTGCAATAGAATTGACGTAACACTGGACATTGTAATGACACAAATCGTCTGTCAATAAAGCGTGTGGATATCTAACATATAAATACAACATGTCTAGCAAGATTAATCATCTCAAAGAAAAAAAAATCAGAAGGGGTAACATGGAGAACAAGATAGAGCATATAAGTCATTCTTCGTTAAACGAGTTCGATAAAATGAGTACGGCAACCGCAGCATGTCGCATTATTTGTCAAGTTTATAGGGGAGGATGCAATAGACGAAAGCACATGTCGTCGATGGTTTCGTAAATTTTGGGAAGCTGACAGAAGTTGTCAAGGTCAGTTTAGGTGTGGATTGCCATCATACGTTGGAGAAGACGATATTGACCAAGACATAAGGAACAGCCTGAACCCAACCATGGAAGAATTAGCAGATACTTTCAGCGTACACCGGACAATGGTCGAGAGACGACTGATTAAATTGGGTTTTACGAGAAAGTTGAATCGTTGTGTTCCTCATAACCTGACAACTAATCAACGCGATGACCGAATTAACACCTTTATTTCCTTACTTTCTAGTACAAAAAAGACCTATTCTTAATACGAATTGTTTCATGAGATGAGAAGTGGGTTATGTACCGTAACGAAAAGCGTCGTAGGACTGTATGTCGCATTTCTAATTCGCCTGAATCGACTGAATTTCATCCCATTAAGGTGTTATTGAGTTTGTGGTAGGATGTGCAGGGAATAATTCACTGAGAGGTCCTGCCACTCAACCAAACTATCAAAACTGCCTTCTACTGTCTACAGTTAGACAGGATGCATTCATATTTGGTAGTAAAGCGGCCAGGTCTCATCAATCGTCGTGGTGTTATCCTTCATCAGAATAATGCTAGGCTACATTCTGTTACCATCACTCGCCAAAAGTTACTGGGCTTCGTTGGGAGGTTTTATACCCCTCCACCCTATTCTCCTTACCTGGCATCAACTGACTATCCCCTATTTCGTAAGTTGGACAATTCCTCCATTCAGAAAATCTTTGATAATCTTGATGCTGTGAAAACTGTCATCCAAGACAATTTTGACTCAAAACTGCAGTAATTTTAATGCCGTAGGATTCATCTCCAACCAGATGGCAAGAGGTTATAGATAGTAATAGGGATTATACACAGTAGTAGGTACTGTTCATTTTCAGTTTATTTACTCTTCTTTATGCGAATTTAAAACGGGTAGAACTTTTGCACTCACCCAATATATATATATATATATATATATATATATATATATATATATATATAAGTAACCAATCTAAAGTAAGAAATGATTTGAAAACGAAACTAAAATGAAAACGAAACAAAACAGTTACGAAATCGCAACTAAAAATTATTTCCTATTGAAACTAAAACCATAAAAGAAACAGGAAAAAACTTCATAGTATTTAGAGAGCGCAAATGCAGCTACTTCTAAACCACAAATGAATTGATACAAAAGTATTAAAATCAAGTTAATAGGCAAATCAAATAAACCAAACAGCTTTCTCAAGTGTTTTAGCTAATATTTTCCTACATTACTATGAGAAAAAAATAATTAAAAATAATTTAATAAACGGGTGGAGATATATTGATGACCTACTTTTGATTAACTTCGACAATACTAATATTGTTACTAATTGCTATCCAAAGATTAAATTCTACCCAACAGTTAAATTTCATAAAAATCCATTAAAATTCATATTTGTGACTTGTAGCACTGGCAGTTTTAATTACTATACGGGTAAACATTTCTTTAAATACTTAAAAATTTTCCTGGACAAAATAAAAGATGAAGACAACTTTATTATGTCTAGTAACAAAGAAGTTCTGGATTTTCTTAAAGATAACAACATTAATAAACTTAATACTTATGATTTCGAAAATTTATACACCAATCTACCTCATGAAAAATTAATAAAGGTCTGTACTTTTATATGTGACGAATATTTAAATGAAGAAGTTATTCCTAAAAATAACTGGCTAGAGTTATGCAATTTTAATATTACTGAAAATTACGTTTTTAATGGAATTAATTTTTATAAACAAGTAAAGGGCATTCCAAAGGGAACAGCTTTCTCTAGTGCTTTAGCTAATATTTTCTTACATTACTATGAGAAAAAAATAATTAAATATAATTTAATAAACGGGTGGAGGTATATTGATGACCTACTTTTGATTAACTTTGACAATACTAATATTGTTACTAATTGCTATCCAAAAGATTTAATTCTAACAGAAACAAATAAAAATCAACTTGAGGCTACCTTTCTGGATTTAAAAATCGAAATTGCTAATGATAAAACATTAGTTGGTATATACGATAAAAGGGATGAATTCAAATTTAAAATAACAAAACTATGTAATTACCATTCCAATCTAAACTCTAAAATTTTCAAAAATCTAATTTTCTCACAAGTTAACAGGATCAAAAGGGTTTGTAACAACAAAAATTCCTATATTGAAGCATCAAATACCTTCATTAAAAATTTAATTAAAAATGAATTTCCTAGAAATTACTGCAATGTCAATTTTTTAATTAAACAAGGTATGATTTGGGATTAATCCTTTGGTTTAAATAAAAATAGAACTTTCCTTGTATATTAGAACATTCAATAGATGGCGCTGGGAGCCTACAATTTTTATCTAAAGTACCGTTAGCTTTGTTTTTTTAATAAACGGGAATCACAATCGATAGCTTAAAATTTCCTTGACTGCTGATGGTATGTTCTTGCCTTTTCGTTTTTCTTTAGTGTTATTTTATGGTATTTTTGTTATTGTATTTTTACTTATTAGTGTTTATTTTCTTCTAATTTGTTGTTTTGTATTTTCCTTTCTGTTAAAATGGTATATTGAAATGATTATTCTTTATTTTTTTCTGCATACTTATAAATTGTATGTAAAAATCTATTTAATGCATTTTTTAAAATTATTGGAAAGGATTTGCAGTAAAACATTAATACAACCTACCTCCTTGTTCCGTAGCGCAAACAAAAATAAGCCATGAGAAACTGCAAGAAAATACAAGACCTTTAAGTCCGTTATAGACAGCCGATTCCCAAACAGATTCTTCTCTCTTCTGGAGAGCGAAAAGACAGAACCACATCTGAATGACAAAAATGATCCATCCAAAAGTCAAAGTCAGCTGTAGAAAAAGGTAGATGCTATAAATAAGTTATAAAGTAAGAAACTTTCAAAATAAAACCTATTTCATAGTTTTCACTACCATCTTGTATAAAAGGCATTTAATGGAGAATGTGCATTATTTGACGAATTAATGTCCGATTAGCAGCTGACTAGGCAACTGCCTAATGCTACTGGGTTGAGGGATGGCGGGCAAATCAATAAAAAGGAAGCAATTAACCTGACAAATTACTTTATAAAAAAATATAAATTCTATGAATTAAGAAATTCTTAACATTAACACTTTTTCAAATACAAACTGCTCTTGATTTCGTGGTTTCATTCAGTTCTATTTATTTTTGAAATTGTTTATGAACACTGAGCATCTGCGCATTTGTGTGTGATAAATTGAGAACATAGATATCCTGCAAACAAGAGGCAACTATGCCGATAATTAAGTAAAATGTGTATCTCTATGCACTTTAGTGTTTACAAGGTAAGCCGTTTGATATAGAATCATCCAATTTCCACAAATATACTTTGCAAGGTGAAAATATGATTTCAGAGAGTTTTAGAAAATCATAATTAAAAATTTAAATTGTTAAAAAAGTAAGCATATTCTGGCATTTTCCGGCAATTTAAGAAAAAGTAAGCGCATGTAAAAATAAAAGAACATAAATAAATTTCCTTTTTAATGATACCTCTTTAGTTATTGACCAAAGGTTTCCTAAATTTGTATTCCAAGTAATTCCTAAATTATATTAAATGCAAACAGAATTACAATCAAATGTAGACTGTTTTCATGTTTCATCGAATATTTAATAGCGTGATTTTAATTTATTGTTGAAAAATAAATTTTCTGCTAATTATCTGAACATTTTGCAGACTATGTATTAAAGATAAAGAAGAATGTGTGTCTAGTTGGGCATTAACTTTCTTCAGGACAGTCTGTTGGATTAAGGGCAACGAAATTTGGCACGGATATTCTTTGGAAGGTGGAAATAAGCAATTAAAGCGCACTGGATGGAAATTTTTACTAAAATTTTAATTGTTTTAAAATTTAATGAAATTTTTATTAAAATTAATTTTCTGTCTCTAACTTCTAAAAATATTATTGCATAAAAGAAATTTTTGCACAATCTTAACTTAAAAAAAATCTCTTCAATTGTTCCCATTTAATTGCCGTAAAAGCTTCATCGTCTATTCTGAATAAATTTTTAAATGTTTTTAGATATTTTTACCATAACATTTCATTTGTTGTAATGGAACTCAAATCATTTTCGTGGTTTCTAAAAATAATTCATTATGTATTTTCTTCAATTTTTGATACTCAAGATATTTATATTTGGCTTATTTTTCCATACTGAATATGTTTAAAGTAGGCCTTGAAGATTTCCACGTTTTTTAGGAGCTGTTCGACAGGTACAGTTAAGGTTTAATTTTAGAAGTGAGAAAGGTAATCAACTTTTAAAGATCATTACTTTTAAAGACTAGTGCTTTTCTGTAATATGTTTGGATGTAAAAACAAAACATATCATTGCTCTTCTAGCTTTGAAATTCTTTTTTTATGGCACATTCGATATTTTAATAAATCGGGAAGTTTTTAATTGAATATTTCTCTCATATATTACAGAATGTATTCTATTATACACGTACAAATTTAATCGTGAGTACTATTTTCTTTATTCTTATACTTATTGAACACGTTTCGATATTATTAATATTTGATTGGATTTGAATTTGAAATTTGAAATTTAGGCGAGGAGATAAAGAATACATTATGCATGAAAGCTTTCATTAAATTTTTGCAGCCATCACGCTAGCTGATCGCTAATGGCATTTAGTGATAAATAAATGAAAATAAGGCTTTACATGGGGCACTATAACTAAAATAAAAATTTATCTGAAATAAATTATATAATATTGTTGCTAAGTCGATCTTCCCATACGCGTGAAAAAAAAAATGAAAAATAATTCATACCGACATGTTTGAGCTAAGAATATAGCTGTTGATTAAAATCCCGATGAATGCTTTGATTTTCAAATCTGAAAATGAATATATTACAACTATCCGAATGATAATGCAACAAATTTCTGATAATCACTATTATTTCTCCTTACTTAAAGACGACTGGTAATAAATAAAAAATAACGGAAACATGGATTTTCCTGGTATAATATGAATAAATTAAAAATATAATTGTTTTGATGAAATTAAAATTGATGAAAGGTGAAACTAAAATGATCAGATTATTAAATTAAGAACCTAATGATGTGAACTGTCTAGGACCGTCACATCTCTAAATTTTCCACTGTGTGCTTTGAAAATTTCTTATTTAAAAAATCGAAGATACCAAAATAAAAGTAGTTTTTAATATTTGCATTTCAATGGCGAAAAAGTTTTCTGCTTACTGTGAGATAACTGAGAAGCTATAATAAAGTATGAAATTTCAGAGAATCAACCAGCTGCACTTCTTGTTTCTTGTTGGGTAAAGTAATTTTGTAAGGTCAAGGTTCTTCACTGATGAAATTTACCTCCTCTGGGAGATTTTATATCATGGCCAGTGCTGGCCCTCATGATACAATATCAACTTCACTTCGCCATGTTATCACATGCTAATGGTCATTAACATTATTTCGGGTACTTCGTAAAAATACGGTTGCTTTCTTTATATGGTTATGCTGTACTGTGACATCGCATCTTTTTCCTTCCTGCAGCACGCGCAATGAATTATTAAATCAAACGATAATTTGACGAATATCGTATAAGTATAAATTCCTTCCATTCTGTTTTGCATGATAGACAAAATAAAAATTTCTCTTTATATACTCCCCTCCCCAAATGTTTTATATTAGATGCTAACTAAAGATCTCTCTTTATGACTTCAGAATTTGCACAACTACAAAGTGATTTCTTTTGTACATCATTATTAACATCATTTAGAGCACAGTTCACGTAAGGAATTCACGGCCAATGACATAGCAGTGTTAATTTAAAAATTACAAACAGTTGTTAAGCATTTGGTATTCAGTAGGATTTCATATAGACATATTTCACTAAGCTATAGTATCAAGATGGAATCATGGATGATTAGGAAAAATAATGGATTGCCTGTTCGTTATGCCTGCATAATAGTTTCGTAATTTATTTTTATAATTAATGCTTTAAATTAAAAACAAATTAGGTTATACAGAATATGTGTTTTTGTAAAAATACAGATCAGCATTATTATACAGAGTGAGAGCCGATATTTTTTAGTAAAGAAATAAAGAGCCCCAATTTAATATGGAAAAAATGAAGTTCGCAGTTATTCATCGTTAGAAATTATTTCCATTGATAAAAAAATAATGGAGAAAATGTACAAAATTTTATTATTACCAAACTGTTTTTCTCTGAAAGTTTCCTCCGATGCAAATAATATCCAAGTAATATGCCAATAATATAAGGAGTTATTTTTACGTAAGTTTTCTGATGCATTACATCAATTAGTTGCCAAATCCTGGAAAAAAATATGAAATCTGTCTTAAAATGATAAATTCATTCCTTATTTTGTTTTGAAGCGTA